>JACJUY010002560.1:0-67727 GCA_014220935.1 Platorchestia sp. MABIK | reverse complement strand
TACTAGGCCTACGTTAAATGAAGCAGATTCGTCTGCACCTCTGTATATTTTAAATTAGGACTCCCATTTAATCTTGTATCACTTTTTCAGTGTTTATATACCCTACTGCTATAATTTGTGAATGTTTATTGTTGTTCCAGATACTGAAGATGAGTATAGTTTTTACTCGAAAGGTCTATTTTTATAAAGAAGATTTCATGAATGATGTTTTTACCCTCCTTGATTATTCTGTTTTATGTAGATTACGTTTCCCGAAACGAAAATCAATAAGTAATAATATGTTCTTAAATCATATTTTTTATGCGATACCCTGTTCAGATGTATCAGCATTTTAAACATGATTTTAAACATGACAAAACATTGTATGACTATGCGACTGCAAATATTTCTCCTGAACGATAGCTAATGTCTGGGTTACTTCAGTGCTAAAATTTCCATTAGAAGCTCGCAGTAAAATATTAGCAGTTACATTTTTCGCTGCGCAATGTAATTACGCAATTGTATACACTCGATATTCATGTGAGATTCACACACCTTCTGTTTGTCAGGACAAAGCAATTTCCAGCTAAATTGAGAACTTATTTTTTTGCGGCATTAGAGTTTTAATTTGTAGTACTGCGAGTCGATTACCTTGCTTTTGATATTTATTTTTATTTTCCACAGAGTGTGGATTTTGTTTGTGCCAGTATTTACTTAGGCTCCACAAAGCAGCACATCAAGGAAAGATATGAAACGCCTGCATTTCTTTGAAGAGTGAGTACCGTCTTCATCTTTCTATTCCAGACTTGTACACAGAGCGCTATAACCATTTTACTCTGGCTGTGTTTCATGTTTGACGTCATTCACTTAGTTCCTTACACTTTTCTGCGAATTATTTTGAGTGTTGATGTGAGACTGCCACACCGGAAAGAAGAGATAGTTGAGAACACAAATGTTGTCGTAGTACATTCTTCAGCCTTGAGTCTTGAATGCTGAGCATACTTCAGGCAGGGAGTATGGGAAACTGGGTATTGTGTCATCTCTCTGCTGCGATCTGAAGATGTGTTTGTTGTTTCTGTTTAGCTGGGTGCTTTCTTTGACACCTTCATAGAGCGTTCGTCCGTTATTCGGTCCGCTGCGTACTTTGAGAAGGTATGGTTCATTTGAACTCAAATCAGTGTCCTGTGTGTAGAAATGAAAATACTGAGGATTTTTCCTAGTATTCAAGGTAAATCCTTTGTACTTCTACGACTATTTTTAGCATCTGATCTAATGAAGCTAGATTACAATCAGTTCGTACAATTTGTAGAAACAACAGTATAATTCATTTAGATTATGTATCTGGACGTTAATCTCATCCGGCCAAAGTTTGTTTCACTGTACGAATTCCCGGTTTCTGTATCAGTAACTGGCGGAAGACAGTGACAGTTTTAGGTCCACAGCTACGAGCGATTTATGGACTTTGCCATCGCGCTCACGTTGTACATCTGGGGTAACTTGATCCGCACGAGTGTTGTCAAACCCACAACCAGTTTTGTTCAACCGCGTCTCTCTGTGGTGTACGCCTAGCGTTGAAACACTCCACAAACTTAGAACGCTTGGACTACCAAGATAAGCCACAAATAAATTACTACTATTATTTAAACAATTATTACATCGATTTTCAGATGTTTTCAAGTCGTTCCTCTGTGGTGTACACCTAGCGTTGTGTCATAGCTTCTTATAAGTTTGATATTCATTACAATTAGTGGCGTCTGAGCTATATTCATCACAAGTTTATAGTGATTATCATATCACAGCTATTTTATCGTTATAATGCTCCTATTTGTTTGCGTTAGTGTTGAAGAATTCAGTAGAAAACTCACGAAACAATCTTTGTGTTACCTGTTGCCTGAGTTCTCAATGGAACATTACAGCACAATCAATGCAATTGCACATCATGAACGCTGTCTCAAGTTGACCGCAGAGACAAAACCAAGCGTAAGTATATGATTGCCGAGAGCATCGTAGCCTTGTCTTGAAATTGTGAGGCTTGCCTTTACCACAGACCATGCTTGCCAGGACGCTCTGTTGAAGCAAGTTTTCAAAAGAACAACGTAGCAGAGAACTTTTGCCTCGCTCCAAGAGACGGCTTTCATGACTCTCTGCTCTCAATCTACCAGGTCGAAAACGAAATCACGGAAGTTTTGGCCTTGCTCTTTTCTGACAGCTGGAATTTTACCTGAACAACTAGAATTTGACCTGTGCTCTGTGTACCAGTGCTCTAGTTTATTTGTCCTGCAGTACATGACTCGACATGTGAAACTTGAATCGATGGCAGTATGTTGCTTTTGATTTACGGAATGTTTTCTATAAGCAATGAAGGGTGTTTATAATTTTACGTCACCATGCACCGAAACTCGGAGAGTAAAGTTATAAATGAACTCGTTAAACGTTAAAGACGAAAGATCATTTGTTTTCTGTCGGTTTTTTAGTGCGGAAAAATGTCATTCACTAAGTCAATTACAGAAAAAGTTGAGGCAATTCAGTTTTTACCACAAATTTGCTCGCGCATAAATCTACTAAACAACACACTTTTACTCGGCAGCGACAATTGCAAACAATCCACTGTCTATTCGCCTACTCGCTACCCTTACTTTGTCCCCCTCATGAAATTATTTCAATGCTTGGCAGTATAAAGTTTGGATGGCAAAATATGCATTAAGCTGTTCATTACTCATGCAGACCGTGATTCAAAATAGCGTATTTTCGTCACTCACTCACCTTCTCGAATTGCCTAACCTTCCCTATGTGTTGAAAATAAAGTACATTCGAATAAATCACAAGAAACTCTTACAGAACATCATATTGACATCAGTCGTAAGAACTTACCCGGCACGCAGTCATGCAGAGCGAAGTGCACATTGTGAAGCTCATTGCGACATCACATAAAAAGTAAGGAATGCATTCAAAACCCTAAAATTTACATGTATTCAATTTCGCCACACTGTGTGCAGTCGACCCTCAAGTTAAACATCATCGGATGCTAACATCAACGTATGAGGCTACAATTTTTCCCCACTTGTTTACCAAATACGATAATTTATTCTAGTTATGAACAGCTGGGAGTTAGTTTTTTGTCAGTTTACTTGAGGTTCCCATAAGATAGTATCGAAAATCTTTAGGATCGACTGCGCTATACATTTTGATATACCGTACAAGTCATAACACGAGAGATTATGGCGCCAAAGAAGCAGTAGTGCTCAAATATCAAATTCTACTACATGACCGCCTATCCCTGTGGTGTTCATTGCGCGGCTCTGGAAATGTATATAAATTAATTAATGAATGTATAATATATTTAATATACGGTAACTTGCAGTAGCTGCGGCTCGCTCAATCAATGCCACCGAAGTGGATCTCTCGCAAGAATTAGTGAAGAACACTGCACAGTCTAGCAGCACATTGTGTGTGTGAGAGATGCTGGAGCCTGCCAATCAGGTCAACATGATTGCAATAGAAGCTGAAAAGTACACATACTCCGTAGCTATTCTTGAATTTGGCATCTATTGATCGAAGGTCCATAACAAATTTGACTTACCTTGATGAGGCTGAACATCATACACATAGGGCAGTAAATAAAAATTTAATTTGAATGAAAGTATTAGTTGCATCATTTTCATGTTTCATTCGATATAGTGAAATAACTGAAGTTCCCTTGATGAAGTTTTATAATCAAATCACATGATTTAAAAATGACGTCACATAAAATGACCCGTCTCAACCGATGTGTCGTCTATTTAATTATTTCTTGACGTACAATTTTCAACTGATGAATGATAAACATGTAATAAATAAGCGGTGGTCGAATGTTATAAAACACATGAGCTTCATTTATAGCAGCTCATAAAGGAAAATATGCGTGCAGTTAGGGTTGGAAAGTAATTGCATTTCCCCAGAAGGAATATACAGCGGAAAAAAGTAACTTGAAAAAGTCATGTGAGCATTTTCATTTAAAAACAAGATGACCATGTAAATAACAATAGCTAATTCAAAATTTCAGTATTGGTAGTGGAGAGTGTGTCTGGAAACGAGACTGGAGTGTCGCGTCTGCACAACTCGGCGTTTTGCATCCAGTACTAGACATTTTATGTATCCTCTTCACTGCCTCAATAGGTGTCATTTACTTCGAAACCCATACACTTATTTATACGTTGACCGCAATGGGTTAAACTGAAGTTCAGTATTCGACTCAAATATAAAGTCAAAATTGTTGTAAGCCATTTTGAAAATAGCGAACACTAACTGGATCGTTCCTTCATTTAGCCTTGATTAAGTATATATGAAAATTGAGTTCGTGACTATTGGTCGGTCAGCAGCATGATAAAAATCCCTCTGTGGCCACCGGTGGCGCACGTTGTGGTCAAAGTGTTAATGCCGAACATAAAATTCCATGTCATTCTCACCCTACGCTTGCCAGCAAAGGATCTTTATGTATAGACATTTTAAAAACCGATGCTGATTTTTGTATAAACTTCATAAGTAATTCACTTTTTTTCTATTTCTCGAAAGTATGCGGTATGTGAGACACGCTGCTCTTCAGAAGAGGTGATTTACTTGTCTTTATTTGTGACGTTAAAAGTTAATTGATTATTCAAGCCGATGGAAAATGCAATTACTTTCCAAGTGGCACAAACAAATCTGCTATTTTGACTATGTTTGGCATTTCCTTTCCAGCAAATTAAAGCGGTAAGGTAATACAAGCTCATCCAATGACTCTACCATTAATTCTGCATCTTCCGTTTCTGCAGCTCCAATCTGGGTTTGTCCTGTAGCTATATTTTGCTCGAAAGAGTGCTATAAGTTGTTAAAAGTTACTCGTCATTTTTTATTTATGCGTAACTTAGTTCATTCAGTGAAGAACTAGTATGGTACTCATTATAGTGGACTTATTATAGAAGAATTATTATAGTATTATATTATATTAGAATAATTGTAGTATTTATTCATGCGTAACTTAGTTCATTTAATGAAGAATTGGTGTGGTACTTACCTCGGCTGCAGGACGACGAGTGACCTCGGTGACCGGAGTGCCGTTTTGAGACCACACGCGGAGCCACTTGCTTTCTCAGAATACACTTGATGTGTGAGAGTGCCTTACGCAAACTAATTGTTATAGGTAGGCACTTTGAAATGATTGTTATTGGTTAGCATTTTCAAACATTAGTGGTAGGCATTTTCACCACTTCATAGCAGACGGGCGGGGAGAGGTTTGCATCAACAATCACTTCTCTAACAAAAAGTGGTCCAAATATGTACGAAATTCACTAAGTTCAGGTGTTCAATGTTACTTTTTAATCAAAGTATGTACAATCACAGATTCTCTCAGGTTCATTCGGTTTGGGCAATTTGGCGTAGCACCGTTTAACACTCCACTACACACATCTCGCACCACTGAGCCATTACTGCGCAACTAACGTCGTCTGCTGTTGCTGCCAAAGCTAAGGCTAACATTTTTCTCTCATTATTTGAATTATTAAAAAAACAATTATTGTGCGTCGTGCAAAACTGAATATTTGCAATATGTAAATCTGATTGGATATTTAAAGAAAGAAAACAAAATTTAAAGACAATTTTATAACTTTTACCCGTAATTTTTAAGTTAGCAATAAATGCGGCTTCATCGGTAGGGAATGAATGGTCTCATTAACTTTGCAATACTTTGCAATATTATTATTTTTACTGTCGCAAACTAAAAATGCCGATCAATCATGCAAGGCAAAATGTAAAAAATATATAGGCTTTCGCGTGAAAAAAGCTTTCCACAAAAAAATTTTGTACCCCGTGCAACAGTCACGCATTTTGGACATACGTAAGAAAGATGTAAAGTAATTTACAAAAAATTAGGAAAACTGTCCGAAGTCATGACGGTTTATTGTCCAACCAGATGGCATCATATAAAAAATTTCCAGTAACTTTTATAGCATTTTCAACAAATAGCTTTGATGATCGTTACAGCCAAGGTCTGAGCATTTTGCATACATGTCATTTCTTCGGATTTTCAGTAATTTTCAATGAACTAAAAGTCTGTTCAAAGTCACAACATTTATTGTCCAACCAGATGGTCTCATATCAAAAAAAGTTTCGCAACTTTTATCGTATTTTTAACAAACGTCTTTGATGATTGTTAGAGCTGCCTGTCTTTGAGCGCCTGCATAAGCAGGCGAGCCTAAAATCTCTCTCTCCAATCTTGCTGCGAAATTGGCTGTTGTCAGGAGCTGACGGCTAATGTGGTCTACGACAGTAAAATTTACCTCATGTTGAAGATTCTGGATTCACTTTATATTTTTTTATGAAATAAATGTATCAGTTATTAATTGTTGGACTTTTACTCCGGAATAGTGTGAATTCGGGTGCGTTTCTCCGAGATATGTACGTCATGTAAGATATCAACGTGCGTTGTGTAGGTCTCTAAACTACAACGGCTATTTTTCATTTCTTCAACTCTAAAGGTAAAATACAAACACCGAATGAATGGTACTCGAACGTTGTCTAACACGACCATTAAATAACAGGATGAATGATACCCGAAATATGTCACCTAAAATATTCGAAAAGTGAACAAACCATGCTAATGCATGGATGAACACATTGTTAAAACAACCCATAAATGAACGAAACACATAGCATACAAACAAGTGTAGTAAATTTTTGCTCTAAATTTGATAAAAAAACTGTCACTTCTAGCTTAAAACATAAGAACCTTTTGCTAACTTGAAGATGCTAGTTTCTGGAACATTCTGTTGCAGCTGCGTTGTCGCTACCTGATGCCAAAGACGAAAAATCGACTTGGCCATCCAGTCTCTTGTAGCATTGCTTCTAGCGAGTTTTCAAGTTCAAACGTTTCCTACGGAAAAAAGTCACTGATGAAGAATTTACTGATTTTATTTTTCTCAGTAGTTTGTCTCATTTCTTAATTTCGATATTCTGTGAACATTTTAGGTCAATATTTGTGAGATTTATTTGATATTAGTCTCATTCTGTTGATTGCAATTTATGTTTCATTTTCATGATAAGTAGAATTTGATAGCGGAAATTCAGTGCTTGTTCTCCATCCCTATTTTCAAAGCTCCATTTTCTTCAGGAGTCGATCTGAATGTTACACAAAATTTTACACGTGTAATAGCAAAATTTTCCGTACGCGGACAAAACGCGCGCGTTTACGTTGGTACCAATTTCATTGGATGCTATAACACTCCCAGTGGGTGTTATAAAGCAGCTCACCTCACATTAGCGTGAATTGCTTAAGGTTCAAACATTTTTGCAGAGGTTTTGGTCACAAGTTTGGTGAGAACAGCCAAGCCGATCGGCACAACAGTGGCATGAGTCTTGGCATGACATTTCCGAAACTTGACCGCAGTTGACAACGCGGCACCTTAATTGGGGGACGGTGTAGAGGGTTGGGCGAGTGCTGTAATGGATTGGGTGGAAGGTGTAGAAGGTTGGATGGACAGTGTAGAGAGTTGGGAGGGCACTGTAATGTGGAGGGTTGGGGGAACTGTGTACAGAGTTAGGTGGAAGGTGTGAAAAGTGGAGTGAACTGTGTACAGGGTTGGGTGGATGATATAACGGCTTGTATGGATGGCGTAGAAGGTTGGATGGACAGTGTAGAAAGAGTTGGGAGGACACTGTATAGTGTAGAGGGTTGGGGGAACTGTGTACAGAGTTAGGTGGAAGGTGTGAAAAATGGAGTGAACTGTGTACAGGGTTGGGTGGATGATATAACGGCTTGTATGGATGGCGTAGAAGGTTGGGTGGACAGAGCAGAGGATTGTGTGGATTGAGTTAAGGGCTTGGTAGATGGCTTAATCATCTCATTTTTCATTATAGATATTATAGTTTTTCGACAGTTGATCACTCGAGACACAACTATTGTATTTTCTACAGAGGGATACAATTAAAGAGTTGGGTGAACGTTGTAAGGGATGGGGGCTGACGCTTTAAAGGGTTGATGGCAGTGGATCTTAAATTTTTCAGCTTCTTACCCAATTGAATATACATTAAGCATGTTATCCTTTTTCATGAAATGTTATCACCACATGGGTACACTAAAATATTACAGATAATTTATTTTATTGATTTTATTTGAATATTATGCATTTTTAATGACTATATTACCAAGAATGTAAAGGGCATGGATGAAGTAACGTGCCTTAGGAAATTGTGAAATTATTGATCTCGTGACTGAACATACTGGGCTTGTCGATGAGTTATTTGGGTTACCAAGTAGTATCACGATGTTAGGGAATTCAAACTACTTTGAAAATTGAAAATATTGGTCTTCATAGTATGGTGAGGTTAATAGTTACACAGCGAGTGTTGAACGAACAGGCGAGCGGCCGTTAACGGAAGAATAAATAACGACAGAATAACGAAATGAAGCTGAAATGAAAGACTACACCATGGCACGTAGCACAACAGCTTATTAGGCCTTGGCCGACAGGAGGAAAAAATGACGATTTATAGATGTCAAAAAAGGGTCGTGTTCGAGATACAACAAAACGTTGTTACGACTTCAAAACTTCAAGGGATTTAATACGCTGTCAATGTTAATGGAATACTATCGTTACTTATGAAAACTGCGCTTATTAAAAATGTGAGAAAATTGGTGGGTTTTGAGATGTCGTAAATTGCGAAAACAACTCTTAAGAAAAGGAAAAATTGAGTTGTTTCATCTCTATTCACGCAAATAACTTGACAGACATCACACTAGACGCAAAGCTACCGGGCATCAAAACTTTTTTGAGATATTCTTTGTTGTTTTGTAAGAGTGAACGCTAGAATATATTCTCTCGCGTAGCTCAGATACGAGATCTGCATCAATATCATGTCGTCTGCAGGCTCCAGAGCCGCTGTGGGCGACGCAACAAAGGGCTTATGGAATTGAATAGGATTCTCATACCAGGCATCTCCCACCCACCCAGTGAAAGCTTCAATCACAAGGTTGTCGGCGTTTTCATGAACTTAGAATCAAATATTTGGGAAAATTATTCGTGCAATGTTGCGTTTTATGTAATGAACTGATCTCGGAACCAGCAGCAGTAAACAGAGCATTGTAGTTCATGATTTGAGAGATGGTTTTGATATATGTAAGTGATTTGCTTTTTGATGTGACAAAATGATTTATTGTGACACAAGTATAGGTGTTCTTTGTAGTTTGGATTTAGGGAGATTATTTTTGCTTTTCCTTATTCATAAGTATTAGAATACTTCTTATGGTATTTCTACCAATTAGAGATAAGGGCCTTCGTGTAAAAAAAAAAAATTAAAAGATCAATCGGATGACATTTCGTGTAAACTTTCAGGGAGATGGGCTGATTTTTTTTTCTCTTCTTATCAACTCTGCTATTCTTTTTTCTCATAACTTCGATTTATCATTCATAAATGTAGTAAATTTGTTTTTGTGCTGGCGCCTTCGCATCTTTCACCACAGCAGCGGATGCCAAAGCTGAAGCGGTTGCTTGCACTCGATTACACTTCAGTTTTCACCTTGTTTTTTATTATCAAGCTTAGAAGCATCAATGCTGAAGTTATTTCAGAATATTCAGTCTTGCCGGATGGTTTAAAATCACATAGCAATTAACACTTATGCGAGCATGACTTGAGTGCTGTTTTTGGTGCTTCAAATTTTATTCTTTTGATTTCATAGCAAAGCCTGCAGCCTCGTATGGTGCACGAGGACCGCTGTCTCTGGAGTCCCGGAAATGGGTTTTGAACGTGGAAATTAAATGAATTCCGGAATGAAATGAATTTCAAACATTCAAGTGAAGCTTTGCCGATTTTGGCGCAACTAACTTAATTTGATGCTATATTTTAAACAATCATCGAAAGAATTACCTATTTATCCATTTGGTTTCTCATAAAAAATATGTGATTCCGTACATCAATTCTATATTTGGCTTTCAAGACATCTCGAGAGAAATTTCCCACTGCAGTTGAAGTCCCGGAAATATCCTGTTAGGTTGGAATGGGCTCTTTAAGCTCATTTCAATTGCGCGAGAAGTTCTGGAAGTGAACTGGTGTTATGTTCTCTTCATTACAGCGAGCCAGAAGACATTAGGCAGCTCGTTACTGTACCTGAACGAGTTACACAGACGCCGAAGCTCTCAATGCTCTTCATCTGCCTGCGATATTGCGCTGAAATGCAAGACTTCCTCATTTTGCGGCGTCTTCAATTTTTTAGGTCGGTATGCCTCTCTCATGGCGCTGGGTTGCCATTCTGGAGTATACTGCCCAACGACGAGTCATTTCCGCGCATTTCAGGATTTTCAAGTGGTGTTCTACACTTCATACCGCCATGTTGGATTATGAACTTCATACCGCCATGTTGGATTATGAACTTCAGACCGCCATGTTGGATTATGAACTTCAGACCGCCATGTTGGGTTATGAACTTCAGACCGCCATGTTGGGATATGCACTTTAGACCGCCACGGGGCGAATGTCACCGCACCGTCAAACATTGCTGTGAAGCTTTTTGCAGCCCAGTGTAGATTCTTTGCACAACTGTAGTTCACTTTGAATATTTCAGTGTGTAACCAAATGGTATCGACGCATCTCCAATTATGTTACCCAGTTATGGTACCGACACAACTTGTATTTATGGCTGCACGATTTGAATTTCTGAAGAGTTATAATTCACCATTGTGGATACTAAACATGCTTGAAACTGATCCTAAACAAACCTAAAAATTTCAGCACTGAACAAGCTGAAGCTTTGTCAACAAACTCCAGCGCTAGTAAAGTTTGTCAGTTTGCAAATAAGACTTGATTAAGCACTTGACTTTCAACTTTTGTGTAGTTGTGTTACTTCCTAATTTTGATTCATTATAAATTCCTGGGCTCCATGAGACTGTCATCTTTTATTTCAGAAGTATTTCTTTTTAATGAATTTCACACGGCGACGACCGTAAAGAATGGAGATGATTTAATTGTTTCATTTCAATTGATAGTTTCCTCATAAATAAAAGGTCATAAATAGTTGTTGAAAACACTGTTTTCTGTGGAATATTTCCAGTATACACTCAGGTAATGAATCTTTTTGGGTGAAATATAATGCAGAACATTTGATAGAAATCTCAAAAGCCAACTACAAAATCAATAAAATGCTTTATTAAAATGTTTAAGCAGAGTTGGGATATGAATTGACCTAGAAAAGATCCCTTCGCAAAATGCGGGTCACCACAATACGAAGAATGATACCGGTAGGCAGTTCAAAGCAGTTTTTCGAATGCCCTCCAAAGCACTTTGTCGAATGCCCTCGTGAATTTTCGAACTTAAAAAACATTTTTCGCCACCGACAAGATCCAGTGAAAACTATGTCTACTTAGTTCTATTACCTATGTATGATACTTTAGCTTATGTATGATACTTTTACAGTGCTCTCGTAAGAATGTTACTTGAGAGTTTTCATCCTTGGTTCCAGCGATACATCGTACCTAAACGATCAATGTCGACTCGAAGCGTTTTCAACGCACTTTAGCCTTTTATCAGACTGTTCGCTCCTACCCCCTACGTCACGACCGACAAAAAATTCCAGACAGTTTATTTACCTAAAACATTTAGGCATGCAAACACATCGTCTGTGACGTAAAAACTCGTTCCTCTTAATCAATCGACTGCCAAGCATTTGCTGACTCGGCGATAGCCGTTCATTCGTGATGAGCATTTGCTCAGCAGAGGTTTCTCTCTCATTGGTACGCATGAATGACGGCTTCCATAATGTTACAGCGCGCGAAGACCTTGGATGAATTACGAGTATGCTAATTTCTTCGATGTAAATCAAAATGAACGGTTTGTGGTTTGCTTTTATACTGATTCAATAATTTGGAAATTTGCAGAACTTTGGTTTCACACTATCATTTGTGTATTTCAATTAAGAAGAACTTAAATTATTAGCTGATGGGAAAAACTGCTGTTTGTTAGAGAGTATATATTATTACTCTAATAAATGCAGTTTTCCTAAAGCCCATTGTTATGTAAAGCTATTCCGCTCTCTGAAGCTTACGGATGATATTAACATTTTGACCGTAACGTGAGCCACCGGTGGCCAAGGAGGGGATTTTCATAATGCTGCTGACCGACCAGTAATCACAAACTCAATTTACATATTTAATAAAACCAAGATAAAGAAACGAACCTGTTAATCTTTGCTATTTTCAAAATTACTTGCTACAATTGACTTTAAATTTTAGTTGAATATTGAACTTCAGTTTAACAAATTGCGGTTAAAGTGATTATTAATACCTGAGCAAACAATGAACTTATCTTTATTATTCTTTGTATCGTTTACTTTCTTGCTTTCTCCATTACACTTGAAGTTTACAGAGAAGCCGTTAGTGTGAGTCCAATTTCTTTTTCGTTGGTTGAGTTCTAGCCGAGCGCAACGCAGCTTTGATGTCTGTGTGCACCATCAACGAGTGGGACGTTCGAGCCGACCGAGGAGAGCACTCTGTAGTGCTATGTTTACCAGCGAATTTGCGTGCGTTTAAAAGCGTATGTGAATTAATTAACTCTATTCTGGTACACTTCGTCTGCCGCTGTGCCGTGCGACGTTTACGGACAATTTCTGGCTTTGATAAACGCGTTTTGTGCTTTGAACGATTTCGCACACAGAGCGCTGTAATATAACGTCATATTCCTACAATAGAGCATTTGTCTCCTGAACAATGTGCTTCCTAAATGGAATTGTGGTGAATTCTCTTCGTGCTCTCTCGACGTCACTGGCTTCCATAAATTGATTGGAAATTGGGGAATTATCAATTGGAAATTTTAAAATTATTAATTGGAAATTGTAGAATAGTTATTGGAAGTTGTAGAATTGTTAATTGAAAATTGTAAAATTGTTAATTGGAAATTGTAGGATAGTTCATTGGAAACTGTAGAATTGTTAATTGGAAATTTTAAAATTGTTAATTGGGAATTGTAGAATTGTTAATTGGAAGTTGTAGACCCAACACTAAGCCATTCATTCCTACATGCATCTCCAATGCTGGTCTCATGCCTGATGGAGAGCGGGACGCATAAAAGTGAAGCTTCATTTTCGAGTCGCCTTTCTGTCCGGTTTTGCGTTCAAATTCGGTGGCATTTGGACGCAAAGAGCCCTAATTTATCCCGTCCTCAATCCGTACTGGGAGCTCGGCTGCTATAAATATTGCTCCTGCTGATGTTGATGATGAACTTTAATTACCTGCGGCCGACGTGAACTGATCGCCAAGTCTATCCTTGTGCTCCATTTTGGGTGACCTCTGCGTATCGTCCGTGGCGGGATGAGTTATTCTTTTGCTGTGATCTTGAAACGAGATCATTTCAGGGTTATTGGAGTGTTGAATACTGATGAGTTATTCTTTTGCTGTGATCTTGATACGAGATCATTTCAGGGTTATTGGAGTGTTGAATACTGATGAGTTATTCTTTTGCTGTGATCTTGAAACGAGATCATTTCAGGGATATTGGAGTGTTGAATACTGATGAGTTATTCTTTTGCTGTGATCTTGAAACGAGATCATTTCAGGGTTATTGGAGTGTTGAATACTGACCGTATTTGTGTAGATGCTTAAATCGGTCAGTAATACACAAATCTTAAATCTTTAAATCGGATGCTTAAAGTGTTCTACTTGGAAAAGAAGACTGCTCAAATTTAGTGTGTTTGTTTATTCATTAAAAATTGTATTTTAGACGCAAAGGCTTCGGAGGATTTCGAACGTTTGAGTGTTTAAACAGAATTTTATTACCTGTAAGGGCAGTTGCGAACACACCAGCACCAGTACTGAACTTATTTTTGGATCGTGCGTTCTGCCGAGGTTACGGCACCTGCTTAGGAATGAAAATACCGTAAACAAGTTTCCAATAGACATGTGCTTCGTTATTGCCTAGAGCACCGAGCCATCATCTAGCAGCGCTTCGTATTAGTCGTAGGCAATCTGTTTACCATTCTTGACCGCGCGTGTCGTGTGTTTTTGGTGTGCGTCTATTTTGTCGGTTCTTGAATTTTTTTATATTGTTCAATGATTAAAATTAAATAGGAGGTTCAAGGCCGGTTTTAAAAAGTTGAGGTAGAACGTCACTGAAGCACAAAGTTTCGCCATTGCCAACTTCCATGTTTAGCATCTGCATATATTCATATGTGTAAATTCAGTGTTCCTAGAGGCCTAAATTTATATTTCTTTCAATATCTTTTAACTATTCCATCCAGTGTTGCAAATTGTAGTTGTCAGCTCTAATTTCTGCTCTTCTAATATTCCTCATAGAAACATTCACCTTTAAGGTGCAATAGATTAGCTTGATCATGCTTTGAACGCATTCAAACGATTTTCTTTTGTTTCAGATGGAGGATGGTCCCTAAACGACGCCAGAGCTCGCAGCTGACCTGAGCAAGAGGGAATAAAGCGGATCTTCATTTTAGCGCCTCAGCTTTCGGCTCCAGCTCCTTTATCCAGCCGAGCTTCTTGCTACCTGATGTCCTTGAGACTTACCAATGACCATTATGATCGTCTTGCATGAACTACTTATCGTCAAGACTTTGATATAGACGGTATTCTCCGGCACGTTTTTTCAAATCAACCTCAAGGCGTCTATCGATTTTGGCGCAAGTATTCCTGTACCTCCAAAGATATGCTGACGTAACCCCAGAAGTTAAGATTTTTCAGGAGTCTTCACAAGGAGGCGAAGACTATGCATCAAGATGGCAGAAACCATCATAACGGGACCGACATAACTAGCGACGCACCTTGTTCTTTGCAGGCTTTTTGTTCACGAGATCTACTCAGTGTTGCCTCCGCGTCATGCTATCTGTGTGGACAATTGATGTCGTGCAGCATGTCACAAAGCTGCCTCAGCATGCCACAAAGCTGCCTCAGCATGCCTCTAGACACTTCCAGCCACCCTCTGCCTACGTTCGGCATGTCACGTAACTCTTGCTTCTTTCAGGCCGATGTTTCCAGCTCTCTGGAAACGTCGCGCCTACCTCTGAGTCCTGTGCAGCCTCCATGCTGCGTTGCCAGGCTGCCACAGCACTCACGCTGTGTTGCCGGGCTGCCACAACACTCAAGTTGTGTTGACAGGGTGCCACAACACTCAAGCTGTGATGGCAGGGTGGCACTGCACTCAAACTCTTTTACCGGGGTGCCACAACACTCAAGCTGTGTTGACAGGGTTGCGCAACACTCAAGCTGTGTTGACAGGGTTGCGCAACACTCAAGCTGTGTTGACAGGGTGGCGCAACACTCAAACTGTGTTGCCAGGGTGCTGCAACACTCTGAAGCCGCTGGAAAAGTGTGTGACGGTGTTTTAAATTCTTCCGTCGCTCGATCTTGCCACTTCGTTACATGCAGCTCACGTTCATCAGCAACATCATCTCGCAGCTTATTTTCTCCCCTGCCAAATACTTGCGATGAGGCGAAGGAAAGCTCCTCCAACTCGCAGCCAGCAGCAGGACCAAGGAAAAGCTTAAAGTCGAGTCATTCGTTCACCTCGTCCCAGCAGTTTTCTTGGCCGTCCCATCAAAAAAATTCTATGATTTTTCCTGTTAAGTTCAAAAGTCATCGTAAAATTATCCGTCGGCGAAGCCATTTAATCTCGGCGGTTGCCTGGCTGTGGACGTTCCTCACTGTCGTGCTCTGCATTCAGTTTGCGGACGCCTACAACGGCACCTGCTTAGGAATATACCGTAAGCAACTTTCCAACAGACTTACATGTATTACGTTATTACCTGGTGCGTTGTGTTACTGATAGGATTCTGTCTTCTAGTTCAAGTGGGTGGATTCCTTCACTTCGAAACTAAAAAGATATTAAAGGAGAAGTAGAATGTTTATAATTAACGTGCTTTTCTACTCAGATGAGACCACGGCACCAATTTCAAATCAATTTTATTGAATCAAAAGGATTTAGAAAAAATTCTGTTCAACAATTGATGCCTAACGAATTATACAGGGTAACTGACCCGGTGAATTTGCTAATACGGAAAAATTATGAACGCTAGGAAATTTGAATTTCTCTTATTGCCAAAATTTTTTAGGGTTTATCACGATTATATTTTATTTACAATATCCAATAAATATTGAGCACAGCTGTTATTGAGCACAGCTGTTTACACAACTTAATGCTCTTTTGTTTCCATAATGCCCCTTGGTGTATCAGAAGCGCGTTGAGCTATATATAATAAATGATGTTTTGACGCGTGTGGTAAAATCTGGAAAACACAGGAAAAAAATCGCGTGAGGAAATTTATCCTCACGCGATTTTTTTTCACGCGGGAGAACGAGGGGGCCAAGAGATGTTTTCAAATCGTGATACCTTATGATCTGTAAACTACTCTCTTAACAATGCCACTGTGTCTGTAGCTTTATGGGCTGTGGCTCCATCCTGTTGAACTCAAGTATCGAGTAAGTAAGCTTGTACTTCAAGTCCTAGAAATATAAATTCGTAGCACAATTCGGTATCTTTCTCCAGTAATTTTTTCAGTTGTGTCATCATTTCTGAGAAAGATAAGACCAAGTGCCATTGAAGCGGTTATTTTCTTTCTTGAATTTCCCGTGGATTTAAAGCTCTCGAAATTTTGCAATTGCGTCTGTTTGCATGGCTGGACAAGTGAAAGTGAGCATCGTCAGGGAAAATGATGTTTCCAATGAATGAGGTAACCTCGCACAAAAATAGGAAAGATTCGGAATAATTTAGACACTGAAGCTGATCATTAGGAGGGAATTTTGTTCAGGTAATTGAATTGTGCGAGGATATTACTCCAATTTCCTTTGTAGAGTGAGTTGTAACAGAGCTCTCGAAATGGATAATTGATTTGAATGCTTTGTGATGGAAATTTTGGGATAAACTGTGATATCTACGGAGACTCGTTCGACTGCAGATTCATTTTAGATAAGTTTTAATTTTCCAGATCGTCCTTTATCATTAGCATTTCCAGTGTCCGTAATTTTTTGATACAGAGTTTTAATTGAGTTTATAGAACGACTGGTTCTTTTTCTGAAATAGATTCTGCGATAGATAACAGCTCTGTCACTGACGTCGTCTTTGTGTAGGTGTACAGAATTTGTATTCTTTCGTCTTCGCTGTAGCGAAACATGACGAAAAATCAAAACTGAAACAGGAATTTTCTTTCTTGGCGGTAAATAAATAGGATGCCATGTTACATTGAACTCTAAAAATTTTTTTCTTTTAAATCAAACAGGTTTCAGTACCTAAACGTTTACAATTTTTGGTTTATTAATAAAATTCCAAGGATTAGTTACTCATGGGTCCCACAGTATAATTCATTCATTTTAAATTGTTCACACCAGTTGATCTCTTGTTAGACATCACGTTTTCAAGTTACCGCTTGAGCGAATTTTTCTGAAAATTGAACAAACAAATCTCAATTTAGTATCTATTCTTGTAACATATGTATGAAACACTTGAATACTTATTAGGTCTGCAAAAATGCTACAATTTTTCATACACCATTAACTTTAAAATTTTACAGCTCCAGCCCCTAAGAAATACATCTTCGACGCGAAGACGCAAGTTGTGCTCGAGCTCTCACTGGCCACATCCGAGAGGATCTCGCACAGACTTGCGACCGCTATTTTCAAAATTCTGCTCAGTGTAAGTTGCTCAAATTGTTGTAGTCTAAATTCCGTGTTCTTGATGGCTAATTTGGTCACGAATGGTTGAATTGGTCGCCAATTTCTGTAATCTAGTAGATACCGTGGTCTAAATGGTTCATTTGGTCACGAATGGGTGAATTGGTCCCCAATTTCTGTAATCTAGTAGATACCGTGTTCTTAATGGTTCATTTGGTCACGAATGGTTGAATTGGTCGCCAATTTCTGTAATCTAGTAGATAACGTGTGCTTAATGGTTCATTTGGTCACGAATGGTTGAATTGGTCACCAATTTCTGTAATCTAGTAGATACCGTGTTCTTAATGATTCATTTGGTCACGAATGGGTGAATTGGTCCCCAATTTCTATAGTTTAAATACCGTGTTCTTGATCGCTAATATGATTACGAATGTATAAATTGATGTCAATGAAATAAATTATGGGAAAGAGCCTTGGTGGGATGACTACCCCGTGAGTCTTGAGATCGACAACAATGCTTTTTACTCCACAGTTTTTTGGGAATAAATTTGGTGGATGTTGGCGTTATTCCTCGTGTGGTTCTCTTTTATTTACTGGCTTGGTAAAGGATCTCTCTGCTTGATAAGGTGGGTCATGAGACTCAATGAAGTTTAAGAGGAGGTTAATTAATATGCCATTCATTTTGTAATACAATATGCGGAAACTACGCGGGAGATGGAAATAAATTCAGAGTAAATATTTAATTTTAAAATGAGAAGATGCAGTAAGAGGAGGGAAGCTTGCAATCCAGGTTGTTGGCTATACGTATGTAGAACGTTGCTCTTCGTGTAACACTAGATGAAACAAAGTGCGCAACGAGCAACTTATGTAGCGATGATCCTCTGTTTTACTTATTATCATGGGAAATGCGCAAGGTCACATGTGAAACTAATTTACATGGAACTAGAGTATGTTATAATTAATTCTAATGAACTATTTTGTGGGAGAAGTCAACGATTTCACCTCAACAGTTTTACCTGATTTTATGGAAGTAGGAAAAGTGTTTTACTTCGATTTAAGTTTCACGAGGCTCCTTTTCATTGGTGCATCAATGTTCTCAACATGATGCCTCACAAGTGGGCGCATGTGTTCCACAGCATTTAGGTTCAGTATTCTACTAGTATTTCTTTGTGCGCTTGATTCATTGTCTTTCAGAAATGAATTGAAGCTGTCTGTCTCCACGTGATGTATTCCCTCCAAAGTAATTAAACAATGAATTTAAACGAGCTCTGCCTCGATGTTTTCATTCAAGGCAACTTTTGTTGCGTTTTTTGGGGAGAACTGAGCAGCACGGGTGATGTGCGGGAAAATAATGAGTGCGCTCACAATATATGATATTTTCAAAAAATAATGTGTTGTGAAATTCTAGTTTGTTCCAGTGGTTGCATTAGCTAATGCATGCGAAGTGTTTGAGTTAACATGTACCGTTCGTGTGTGTGTTTGCTTCGATAACTAGGGATTTTTTTTTCGCTTCTATAACTTATTTTTGTTTGCAAAATATAATTTTACAGGAAACAATGCACGCCTTTTTGAATGTGGAAACTTGGAGGGTTTTGAAAACTATATTTATTCCCCTCGTAATATTTTTCCCTTATGATCCAATTTTTTCAAGGTTTTAATTTCGCATCGTGGATTAAAAACTAATTTCCTCCCTTATCATGTCTAGGTTAAACCTCTGTTAGCTTCATTGTTTCCAAAGTTTGGTTGTGTCACATTCCGTTCACGCAACCACAACTTAACTGCAGTACAAAGCTGTCGACGTCACATCTACTCTTTAGTTTTCGATGAATCATTCAAATCTTTCTGTATTCAAGCGCTGCAGGCTATACAGTGTCTGTACAACCTCTTGAACTGCCAGGTCAAAATGAACAAAATAATCAGACTAAAGCAATTGAGCGTTTACGTGTCTAAAATACAGTTAGTTAGTTGGTCCCCGTGGCCGAGTGGTTAAGAGTGCGCCCTTTACGAGAAGGTGTCGGCAGTTCGAATCCCGGCAGTGCCACGCGGTAATTTCTCCCCGTTGGGAAAAGGGAGAACTCAGCCACAATTCCCCACTCTACCCAGGTGTCGGGAATAGGTACCGGCTTGTCCGAGGGTAACCGTCATTGCATTCTGGAGTTAGTTGTGAGGCATTTGAAAAACCAATGTACAAGATGATGTGCATCAGGCTTGATTGATTGGAATAAAACATCCTCTGTACGTAACTAATACTTGTTAAATTTACAGGAAAAAGTTGGTTACCAGAACGTGACCCTCGTCAAGTACCAGAACTGGAGTAATGTCTCGGACTTCTCTAGGGAGTAAGTATTGCTTGCTCTCATCTTTTTAGCGTTTGTTTTATTTGCATTATTTTATATGATAGTTTTTGTGTAACTTTACTTTGTACCGAACGTTAGTCTGAAAATCTGAAAAAATATCTTTCTAGAGTTTTGTCGTATTTTTCCTTGAAATTCTCTTTCGTTGTGTATTGGTAAATACTAGCCCCATGATTTTTACTGCTGTAAAAAATGAGCTATCGTTTAAGATGAGAACCTCTCTGGTCTCTGGCATCGGTCGAGCGCTTTACGCCTCGCAGTATGTGGGCTTCACCTAGCGAGCAATTTACGAGAGGGTCGCCGAGCACGCTGATCCGAGCCATCGAGTGGGTCAACTTCATACTTTTGTTTGCCTTAATGTATTAAACAGCATTTCGCTAGTGGCTCTTTTGATTACAAAGCTTCTTCTAATCATTTTGAAATTTTTAAATATGGCTCAAATATTTCCACTTTTGTGTTCAGGAGTCACTTTCTGTCTGTGAGTCGAAACAATCTCTTGATGAAATGAAGAGCGCGTACTCGCTAAAGATAGTAAGTTGATGAGTTCGACGTTTTTACTGTAATCGCTTTGAGGAAACCTTCGTTTTTTTGGGAGGTTGGATGGAAGAGAGGAGCTTCGTTTGTGTTTTTTAGGTCGCTCCACATTTTTGGAAACCTTGTTTAATCAAAACTGTGTTTCGAGATTTCTTGTTGTAAATTATTCTTGGATAGAAGCGTTTTTGTGGGATGTCTTTTTATATTTCCCATCTTTTTATCATCATTGACAACTTTTTTTGCGATTTTACCATTTAACTCGCTTATTTTAGTCTAGCTCTGGATGTTTAATTTAAAGTGGTCAATAAAAGTTAAAACACAACGATTATCGCTTCGAGAAGTCAAAAGGGGAAAAATTTTATTTGCTTCGAAGCATTTTTTCAGGTTAAATTTGTATTACTTGCGGTCACTGCCACAATTCTCGAACTTTTGTAATTTGATGACTCGAACAGTTTCTGAATGAAGCATAAGGACGTGTGAACCTATTCTACTAGAAAACCAATGACAAATAACAAATTTAAAGTTTAGCTTTCACAAAGTTATGTATCAATGATCTGCCTTCCTTTCCAGCAGTAAGTCAATGATTGACAACAAATGACAAATTTAAAAGTTTGCTCCCACAAAGTTATATATCAATAATCTGCCTTCCTTTCCAGCAATAAGTCACAATGAGAAATTTAAAGTTTGGTTGCTCCCACACAGTTATGTATCTTTAATCTACCCTCCTTTCCAGCAATAAGTCAATGATCGACTTGGAGGTGTGGATTCCTCCTGGATCATACGTCAACCAGGGCACTTCAACTGTCAACTGCGGGTCTCAAGGATCCGGTGGCAGGTCGGTCAATTCCTCAGTTGTGGATTGTTAAGGATTGGCTAACTGCTGACTTCTAGAGTGATAAAGTTTTGTTATAACAGCGGGTCAGTGAGCTCATCAATTGTGGGTGGTTTTATCATCAGTTAACTGCCCATTTGCAGCATAATATACATGTCATGCCAACAGCTCGTGTTCGGTGATGCTTATCAAATGCCCTGATGAAATTGATAATGTACACTTTTATTTTTCTTTTCTTTTTTGAGCAAGTTGAAACTTTGCTGCGTTACTTTAGCACGAGTTGCGTGAGAGTGAGAGAAATAAATACTGCATGAAGCTCTGGAACAAATACTTCTGTAGAATTTTCCAGGCCTACAAAATTCGAAATCAGAACTTTCAGTCGAGATAGAGGGCGCTATCGGGTAAGCGGAATCAAAAACTGTGTTTATTAATAATATTTTTAACACACACAGTTTTTCTGGTTGAAACAGTTTGGAAATGAACCAGCGACTAATATAAACTTGGGTGTTTGCCTGTGACAATACGGAGAAGTGTGTCACTACGTATCTCTTCCTTGTTTACATTGCAAGGCGTATAATTTTATTATTTTATCATTATCCATGGACTAATTAGCTGCCACAAAACTATCGAACGTTGTCCAGAACAAAACTGGATACATTAATTGGCTTATTCTTGAAATTCCTTGAAACCTCACCCACTAAAATAATAATGTTGAAACTCTAATGTGCTGAATATTCCCTCATAGATTTCTCGACATTCCCATGGACAAGTTCTACTTGCGTATGAAAATTAGTTGGGGATATATCCCTTCCCATGGGAAATTACTGCAACTGACTCCCGCTGTGATAACTTACGTCATCAATGATCGTTTGGTTGGTCAGCTTCGCATGCTGTGGTAGGTGACACAGGAAAAATAGTGGGAATCTGTTCCTTCCTGTGTGGAATTAGTGCAACTGACTTCCACTGTGATAAGCTAAGTCAGTGTTATTCATTAATTTTCGCTAGAGAGCCACTTCGGTTAAACGCATTGATTGAGAGAGCCGCAACTACTGCAAGTTTGCGTATATTATACAAATTATTCATTAATTAATAAATTTATGTATTTTCTGAGAGACGCGCAATGAATACCACTGACCTAAGTCATCAATGATGGTCAGGTTCGGCTGGTACGTGACAAACAGCAGCGACTTCAAGACGCACGGGCTCATCACGGACCACTGGCGCTCCTTCCAGAACCCGGCGGTGACGGAGCTCTTCGCCCTGGACGAGGCCGAAGAGGAGCGCCTCAGGCAGTTCACTCACATCAATGACGAGTGAGTGGCCTGCGTCAGCTGATTACGCAGGCGATACTCTCGGCTTTTTCAATGTTATTACCACGGTAGAAGAAACAAGGAAGGGTCAAACAAGTTTTTCTTTCGTCGACCGTGTGGCAATGCTGACGTCATGGCAACGAACCAATAGCAGCGCTGATATTGCATCTGGCAACACTGCTAGCCCCCAAAACTGGCTCCACTATTGGCCTAACGACCTGTCGCAATGGTGACGTCATAAAGTTTGTTTGGAATCAAAACAGATCTAGTGGCTAGCCGAACAAGAGGAAGTGTATTACCCCCATAGAAATGACTCTACCTTGTCCCCTCTACCGTGGTTAAATCCTCGCTCTCATTTTGCGGGAATAGACGTGGTACACTGACCATAACGCTCGTATACCGCAAAGCAGTCGGTGTCTTCGCTACATCTCTGCACAGTCGTGCTTTAATGTTGAGTTTGGCAACACTCTTCGATAGAATCATTTTCTGCATAGTGATTGCAAAACTGCTGTGGAAACAGTTATTTTACGTAGCTCAGTGTATCTTGAAGTGGGATTCATAACGAAGACGCTGTCTAAATCTCGTGACTTGTTCGCTTGAATTAAAATCTTTGCTACCACATGCAGTTCTGTTTAATAAACGAGGATATCTTCCATTGGAAAGATATTCAACTTAATTAATAGTGAGCCTTTTAAATTTTCGCTGATTTACGGAGTTATGTTGATTTCAAAATATGTTTGAAAATGAAAAATCGTCTAATGCTTTTGAATATATTGCATACGCGTTACTTGAATTTGTAGCGAGCTCGTTATCCTCTCGTTTTTTATATTTTCTTAATTTAGTAAGCCTAAAACTAAATTCCTTTTTATTTAATTGTTTTAGTGTTTACTTTTCATGCATAGTTGTTTATTTTCTCACGTTGTATTTTCAACAACATCGGTTACGTTCGCAGAATCGCTAAGATTATGTGTCAATGTAAATGAAAGCCATGTGTAAATGGCCTACATGGTGGCCTTCATTGTCAACGTCCGACAGTTTTCATTTGTGACCTGTATTTATGAGTCTTTCCAATCTTCCAATAAAATACCTCAACGATCAAGTTTTTTCTCAAGTTAGTCTATTTACCCACTGACATGGTTATTTTCTACTTCTTATTGTTTTCAACTATTTATGACTTTTATGAGAAGAAGTATTTCAGAAACAATTAGTTGTTACCCTTTTTATGTATCGTCTATTTTGAAAATTAACAATATCGTTTTATTTTGTCCTTAATGAAAAGCGCGAAAACAAACAATTTGCACCGCTGAGTCTCCGAATTGGGGCGGCACTCAGAGCTAAAATTTTACTTCAAACACTAGTTGGTCAAGTACCTCGTGCAATTGGTATACTCGATCATATTTCTCTGTGTTCAATACCGACCAAAAGATAATAATGGCGAATATTTTCAGGTATTTCTGCGTGAACTCTGAGTGCGTCGACGGCATCTTCACGCCTCCTAAATGCAAAGGACGCGACGACTGCGCCACGCTCTTCGTCAGCAAATACAGTGAGCGATGAGGGACACGAGGCGCGCCCCCATCTGTGTGTCTTGCTTGGTTCTTAGCTGCGTTTGAAATTTGTTGATCTTGTATTGAAATAGACACCGTGATCTCAAACTGTCACAGTCGTGAGAAGTTACGAGTGAGCTGCGCAAAGTTTTCATTAGTTTTTGTTGATTGTACAATGCACGTTCTGCTTCTGAAGTGTAATTATTGAATTATTTCCAAGTTTTATGTGTCAGGTAATGTTAATTCCTTATTTTACCCAAGGAAATAATTTGTGCAATTAAACCAACTTTAATCAAATGATGTACGTTGGAATATCCTTGTTGTCTGTGGAAAAATGGCTTCTTGGACTATGTCATCGTCCCGCACGAATCGAAATCCAGACCCAACGGGCCTTTCTCGGCGCTGGTGGCGATTTTCTCTGTTGGGTATAGGAGAAAAAATTCTAAGCACAATACCCTACTCTACCCAGGTGTCTGAAATGGGTACCGGTCTTTGACCGGGGGAAAGCGTCATGGCATCCTGGTGTTAGTTATAAGGCATTTGAAAAACCAATGTAAAAGGTGATATGTATCATGCTTCAATTGGAAATAAAGCATTCGTAGATGCCGATGTTTGTTTAAGTATTGCTGTAGATTACTGATTCCTGATTACGGATGGGTCTTTCAGTATCGGTGTAAATTTATGCCATTTTGCCGTTTCTTCCAGATTCCTCTTCATTCTTGATTGAACAAGTCCAGAGTCAGAAGCTGCTCGTGCGAATTGCGTGGGTGGGACCGAACCTGACGCCTTATTTCATCAAGAAATTCAGGCGCAAAGACAAAGGCCTCCTGTTCTTCAGCTGGTGGCCGGGCACCCTGTCCACCATGGACAACGTTCTGCCCGTGTCCTTCCCTTCGTGTGTCAGCGCTGACGACAAGACCCACATTGCTGACTACAGCTGCAAGTACGAGCTCCACACGCTCGAGAAGCATGTCTGGGACAAGATCCGCGACAACGCAGCCATCGCCTATCAGGTCAGTGTCCTAACTCGTCTAAAATGAAGTGTTTTCTGAAAAAGTGCAATTAATTCAGTAAATGCGCTGTTCTATAGAGAGGAAAACTATAAGGAGAAGGCTCTTGCGCGTTGCTGCTATCGCCTGTCACGTTGGTGTCCAGTATTCCAGTCAAAAATTAAATTAAGTGTTCTTCGAAGTCGTACGATTAATTCGGTAAATGCGCTGTTCTATGAAGAGGTGAACTGTCAGTGGAAGGCTCTCGAGCATTGCTGTCATTGCCAATCAGGTCGGTGTCCCGATCAGTCAAAAATCAAGTGCTCTCTGAAATAGTGCTATTGCTGCAATTGCTTATCAGATTGGTGTCCAGTTTTCCAGTCAACAGTCAAGTTTTTTCCGAAATAGTGCAGTTAATTCAACAAATGCACTGTCCTATAAAGAGGAAAACTGTATGGGGAAGGCTCTTGTGCACTGCTGCTTTGCTTATCAGGGAGGTGCAGCTTGACTGCTGCGCGTGTAAAGAATTAAGCTCTAAATATTTTTTCTTCTTAGTATTTAGTGAGAAAAAGTGTGACTAATGACAACATTATACACATCTTACCGTGCACGAAAATTATTTTAGAATCATTCCAGTAAAATAAAACCAGTAGAAACGTATAGTATAACGTTTACCGCTGCATCGACTTTGTTTTGCTGAGGGTAGAGTGCGACGTTCTCGAGCAGTGTAGACATTCAGTTCACTATTCCAGGAGTTTAGGCATTCAATTCACTATTCGAGCAGTGTAGAGATTCAATTCATTGTTCCAGGAGTTTAGACATTCAGTTCACTATTCCAGGAGTTTAGGCATTCAATTCACTATTCGAGCAGTGTAGAGATTCAATTCATTGTTCCAGGAGTTTAGACATTCAGTTCACTATTCGAGCAGTGTAGAGATTCAATTGACTATTCATCGATCGCAGACGGTGGAGCGGTTCCTGCTGCGCGAGCAAGACTACTACGACTTGCTGGAGCGATACCGCCGCCGCACGGAGCCGACTGGAGAGCTGCGCCCTCTGCAGTCGCACGACGAGGGCTGGGACGACGCTGTGGTGGACGACATAGCGTGCGAGTGGCTGCGGGAGATCAACAGGAAGACCAATCTTAGCACCTTCACGCCCATGCACAACAACAAGAAGCCGGAAATTTGGATCGGAGGCATCTTCCCCATCAGTGACGGCGCGCGTTACACCTGCAAAGAACTTGTGCATGGTGAGTTGCTTTCGGTCAGTAGAGCAGCCACGGGGGACATGGCCCCCTGAAATGTTGAGCTGGGGGCCAGTTTCAGTCGCCGTTTTAAGTAAAAGAATAAAAATATTGCTGATAATTAATGCCTGGCCCCCTGAAATTATTTGTCAGGGATCCTGGCCGACAAATGCGCTTCCTGTTTAAAATGCGCTTGATAATGCGCGCCCTGTTTAAAATGCGCTTGATGATGCGCGTCCTGTTCAAAAATGTATAAGTAAAATGTTTACATTGTATAAAAATATATATAAGTAAACTATTTATATTGTTTAAAAATATATAAATAAATTGTTCACGTTGTTTAAAAATATATTAGTAGACTGTTTATTTTGTTTAAAAATACATAAGTAAACTGTTTACATTGTTTAAAAATAAATAAGTAAACTGCTTATATTGTTTAAAAACATAAAAGTAAACTGTTTACATTGTTTAAAAATACATAAGTAAACTGCTTATATTGTTTAAAAAAATATAAGTAAACTGTTTACATTGTTTAAAAATGTAAAAGAGGGTGTGCCGTTTGTTCACACAGCTGCTAACCTGGCTGTGAAGCGCATCAACGACAACAAGAACATCCTCAACAACTACGAGTTCTCGCTGATCGCACGCGACGGCGCCTGCAGCAGCGAGAAGGTCTTGGGTCTCTTCATCGACTTCGTGACCAAGAGCTCGCAGGACTACAACCGACACTTCAACCAAATGGCCGGCATTCTGGGTCAGTATTCTCATACTTCCAGCAGGCGATGCTGTCCAATGAGATTTGTGTTGTAGTGCAATCGATGGGATTTTGGGTCAGTGTTCTACTTCCAGTAGGCGATGTTGTCCAATCAGATTTATTTTGTAGTGGATTTTGTGGATCGATGGGATTCTAGGTCAGTGTTCTCTACTTTCAGCAGACGATTCTGTCCAATGAGGTTTATGTTTTAGTAGATTTTGTAAATCAATTTGATTCTGGGTCAGTGTTCTCCTACTTCCAGCAAGCAATGCTGTCCAATGAGTTTTTGTTTTCGTGAATTTTGAGAATCAATGAGCTTTAGTGAACAGAGTTGTTGGCTATAGAAGACCACGAAGGGTTCTTGTGATATCAATGTCACAGATCACCTGTTTACTTTGCGCTTTCAATTAACCTCGTATTTATTTTAGCGTAATCTTCTTTGTTCGAGTGTTCTTGGCACAGAAAATCATGTGGCTGTGACGTTAAAAATTCGAGTTGCCCCGGGCGCAGGTCCGGCGTGTTCGGACACGGTGGAGCCGCTGGCTGGTGTGGTGCGTCACTTCCACACCGTCATCATCTCCTACGCAGCCGAGGGCGCCATCTTCAATGATGAAGTCAAGTACCCGTACTTCTTCCGCACCATCCCCGAAAATATGATATTCAAGTACGATGATCGTTTCATCATTGTCGTGGAATACAATAGAACATATGCCTTGTTTGTACGTTTCTCCATACTTCTTCTGCGCTATCCCCGAAAATATGATATTATAGTACGATGATCGTTTCATCACTGTCGTATTCGTGGAATACGATAGAACACACGCTTTGTTTGAACGTATGGGTATCTAGAGTTCAAAAGTTATCCAATGTACGTATCGTAATTTATCAAATGCAAAAGCACCAGCAGTGAAAATTCATTTTTGTAACTTGACACACGAGGTGAGATAGTGAAGAGGCCGTGTGAGCTATTCAGTGCGTGAGATAAATCGGGAAGTACTGTACAGATAATTTAGCATAGAGGAGCGAATCAACCAATTGCGTGTGATGAACAAGCATGGTGAAACCAGCAGTATTAAGACGGCGAGGTGGAGGGGAACAGTGCAGTAAGTGTGAATTTGTGTGACGAGACTTCTTGGTGGCGAGGTGCGTGCTTACCCTTGGCGGCGATGTTTGCAGCAGACCGAATTGGATAGAAATGAGCATTGGTTAGGAACCATTTAGCCCAAGTAGCTAGCTGCGCTAAAACTTGTTCCACGTCTCTACTCTAAATTAATCTTGAAAAACAACATATATAACAGCCGCTCGGATGTAACAACAGGTGTACACAAATAGGAGAATTACCTTCTTCTTCAATGGCCCGGAAGAGGTGACTGCGCTGATGTCGTGTGATTCATATGGGGAACATCAATGTGTAGGTGACGAATTCCGAGCTTGTCATGCGTTGGCTAGGCTGTTTTACAATTTAAACAATTCTTGGTGTGTGTAAAAATGATCAACTCCATTTAATGAATCTGCATTGGAGATCCCACAACCCCATTTTAGATGAAACAAACTACGTATAAAATAAAAGCCTACAGGATGTGTTCAATGCACCCATCAAGAGATAGAGTTCGATTTGGACGCCATTACGCCATACATTGCTATTGTTCTATTTCCAAAAATTATTCATGCTCTGAAGAGTTAACACACCTCCTCCAGATACGTGTACCGTACCCTCTTCGAGCGCTACAACTGGAAGAGGATTGCATCGTTGACACACACAGGTAACAAGTACAGCGAGTACCTGACCAGTCTTCTGGACACCTCCCAGCCCGACGGCCTCTTTTTGGACAACCACAAGTTCTCGGGGGAGAGCAACGATATGTCCAAGGTGGGGCAGCCTTCTTTCGTCTAAGTTTCTTCCTTGGGAGTTGTTCTCTCTGTCTGTTTTCATATAGAAGTTGTTTTCTCTGTCTGTTTTTATATAGTAGCTGTTCTCTCTGTTTTCATTCTGTTTGTTTTTATATTGTCTCGATTTCATATTTTAGAAAATTATGAGCTTCTGAACTACAACTCATGCTATATGGCCTTCTTCATTCCTAAGGATGTGCGATTTTATCTGCAATAGAAGTTACATTCAGTCGTCATCATCTGTAATGGAAGCTACCGCGCTGTAGGGATGAGTTGTTTGATAGATTCGTTTGATCGATGCTCTTTTTTCAAATTTCAAGTAACTTCCCTTGCAAAATGGAAGAGGTTTGCAAAATTTGTGTCCCATTCTGAATTTGGGAGTATTGCTCTCAATAATCTCGCATGCGATGTTAATAACAGCTATTTTATGTGAGAAAGTTGCGTTCGATTTTCTAAAGTGAAGAAACTTCTCTAATTATTTCCAATACTGTTTTTCTTTACTTTAGAATCTAAATCAAATCTCAACGTGACATTCGGTCCACTAAGTAACATAACTTAAAATAAATGGATTAAATTGTAAATTAAAGAAAAAAACGTTAAGTTGTACGGGCAATTGCTAATTTTCAGTTTATAACTTATGTTTTTTCGATGAATATAGAGTTGCAAACAGAGAACTTAGGCATATTCCCCTATTTCACCCAAGTGTCTGAAAAGGGACCGGCTTGGCAACCGACATTGCGTCCTGGCATTAGTTATACGGCGTTTGAAAAACCAATATATAAGATAGCATGTATATAAACAATTTAAACAATTTATTTACCACAAGTGATACAGCAATTTATTATATCTTAAGTCTAGTACAATGGACACATTTGAGTATAGCTACTTGTGGGTCCGAATCTGGCGTGATTGGCACACTGCATTATTTTTTACATAGACAACTACATTTATTTACAGTACCTGCAGCGCTTGAAGGACCACAACTTCCGCATCATCATTGGCGACTTCTACGACAGCATCGCGCGTGAGGTGATGTGCGAGGCGTACCACCAGAACATGACGGCCCGTCACGGCTACGTTTGGTTCCTGCCGCCCTGGTTCACGAAGGAGTGGTACCTCAAGGAGACCCTCAACGCCACCAACGCTGTCAAGTGCACCACCCGGCAAATCATGCAGGTATGCAATAAGCCAAGTGACCTATTCTCCAGTTGCTGCTCTAGTCCCGTGAAGGCAGACCGTGAAATTATTGCAAAATCATGTGGATTGAGAGTCGAAAACGGGAGTTCGAAAATGCACAGCTATGCTAAGAAATATTAATTCTTGTTGGGTTGATGCGCGATAAATAGCTTGCAATTTACTCCTATTAGAAACCGAGGAGCTGTAATGAAAGGTTCCCATTCATGAGTGTCCTTGGCAAGGTCGAGTTACATCTTTTTCTCACACCCTACTTGAAATGATTTTACGCTCTACTGCTATGAAATAGAAATTTGCTAAAATTCTTCGAAATAACGACAAATGTTCTTGCTTGGCACATAAGCTGCTTTGAAAGTATAAAGAGGCTGAAAAGAACGAGCGAACCGTGTATCCTTACAAAATTCAGAAAAAATTGCAAAAATTGTGATGCTTCTTGGTGTGAAACGAAAGAAACTCATTCCTTTTCAAATGAACATTCAAATTTCTATAAAATCTAGGTAGGAATTTTTCAAAATTTAATCTTTGATGTTTGATACTCGTCTTCTTGAGCCTCTAACTGCCAACACGATGTCGTGAGGAGAGCAAAATAGAGAGCAAACATTTTGCTTACTTCTTATGAATAGAATAGAATACAGGATACGTTTTGCTTACTTCTTACGAATAGAATAGAATACATGATACGTTTTGCTTACTTCTTACGAATAGAATAGAATACAGGATACGTTTTGCTTACGTCTTAAGAATAGAATAGAATACAGGATACGTTTTGCTTACTTCTTACGAATAGAATAGAATACAGGATACGTTTTGCTTTCGTCTTAAGAATAGAATAGAATATGTAGTAAGCAACCACCCGGCAAATCATGCAGGCACTTTTTGCTTACTTTTTAAGCCTCTATGATCCACCGTCCTTCCTGAAGGACATTAGAAAAATCCCATTTATTTTCTTTCAGGTGAGCCTTTTCAAGCAGTAATGCATGTTAGTGAAGAGAAGAGACGTCATATGAGTGTAGTGTGTCATTATATTTTGTTCACTCAACTGTCACGTGCTTCTTAGTTTGGTGGAGCGTGAAATGCCAGTGGGTGATCATACACTTCGTATATTTGTGTTAATTTATTTGCTAATAGCAAACATAGAGTGCCACAATAATTCATTCACGTACAAAAACTATTCAACTCTCTTTGAAAATACTTTTCAACCAAAAAACTTGGTTTTGTAGAGTTGTAGAGTAAATTTTCTAATGTCCTTCATGTAGGACAGTGGGTCCTCACGCCAAATTTTTTATGTAACAATGGATCCACCCAGATTCTATACTAACTCTCCTACATGCCGCATTGCAGAAGTTCTTGCTAAAGAAACAGATGCTGATGCGATGTTGAAGATGCTTCTATGACTATGGAACTAGTTGAGGCTATTATAAAGTTTATTTATGAATTTATCATGACATACGAATAACTCTGTGCAATACGTCAGCATAAAGAACACCATGAATAATTGTACCAGAAGAAAATTCACTTATAAATGACAATTGAGACAGGCTCCAGACATGGCCCATTAGATTTCACCTGATTTAGATATAATTTTATTTCATTTTGATGGTCTTTTTCTCAATATGTATTTATGATAAATATCTAAAATTTTCCTTCTGAAACAAATTATACCAATTTATGAATATATATTCATTGTTTTTAATTTTTGATGGGTAAAATGTGCACTCCATACCAAAAACGTACGTATTTCAACTGTATTTACCGTGGTTTTAGCTGAAAGAAGTGCTTTGTACCACTCTGTTGAACTCCATGCGGCCTGTCCTAACGACCCAATGTCCTTCATGCAGGACTTTAGAATAAAAATGAAAACTATGCTGAAATTTTGTTTTCCAGTCATTGAAATTACTTTAAGGGACTGTAAATTACTCATCAGAAGCAAAGAAGAAAAAATTTTAATAGCGGGAATTAATTTGGGTTATAGAGGGTTAAGAGTAGAATAGAATATGTAATAAGCCAAGTGGTTGAGGGCAAACTGCAAGGAACTTGCGATCTTCTAAGGATAGTTAGGACTCCCGAGCTTCTCTCGGGAGAAGTATGTTGAGAGTGCATGTCTTGGTTAACGTTTCACAGGAAATTCGTTCCCCAGAGATATCATGAGTTACGCACTGTAGCTTCAAGAACACTAGCGCTAAAAATCTGAAGAGGGCATTAGTTTCTGTTGAGACGATTTTATTTCACATTCTGTGCATTTTTTTTTTAAGACAGCCGACGTGACAATTAAGTCCACTCACAGCACAGTTGGATGCTTAATTTATCTGTCTTCGTCTTTGTTCAAATTAAGTAATTTTTCGAAAACTCAGTATCGTCGCACCATCAATCTCACAGCTTTCCATGTCTCATTCTTGTTTTCTTAGGCGCTGAAGGGTGCTCTTATTTACAGGCTTTGGACGGACACTTATCCCTGGGCTACGCTTATTTTGCTCCCGACGAGGTTGTGTACCACGAGAATATCACCGTGGGGCAGTGGCGGGAGGAGTACAAGAAGTTCTCCTACTCGACAGACGAACGCATTCCCGACTACGCTGGCTACACCTACGACGCCGTCTGGACCTATGCCTTCGCCCTCGACAGACTCCTCACAGAGAACCTCACACACTACGCAGACTTGCACAGTGCGGGCACCAACCAGTGAGTGTGTGGTGAAAGGGACGCCTCCCTACAGGTCTGCTAGGCTCAAAATGGAAAGAAGAGCCAACGTAATAGGGAACATTCTTTCAACAGCAAACGTTTCGGAATCTCTGTCGTTTTAGAATTCCCGATTCCATCCTCAGTGCTGTAAAACAAATAAAAAACCGAGAAGAACAAATGTAATAGGGGTTTTTCTTTCAATAGCAAACGTTTTGGAGTCTCCGATTCCATCTTCAGTGTTGTAAAACAAAGAACAAAAAACGATAATCAACAAATTACAAAAACATCCACAAAATAATGTCGCAATACATATGTGCATGGAAAAATAATTGTGCCTACCCGTTAAAAATCGAATTTTCAAACATTCGATGCGATTCGAAGCTAGGCTGAGGGAGGATGTAATCACTCGCTTTGTGTATTGTCTTTGAATAAATTGAGTGTTTTTCATGTTTTTAGTCATTGAGCTGGCGCAGCTGTGCATCGATGGAACTCTATTTGCTTAAAACGCAAGATTTTTGTAATTCTTCAAAAACACATTATTGTTTTAGACACTTTATGCTCGATTGCTTCACTTTCATACTCTCCTGCGTTTTTTCAGCCTGAAAAGTTTTTTCTCTTTCAAGTACTTCATATGAGTCATCTTTCATGGCCTAGTTTTGCCCTTACCGTCAGTTTGATGAAACTTTCCTAACATTTACAGTACAGTTAATTGAATGTGTTTCAATGACAGGAAATTTCCATTTATTTGGTGATTCACTGGGCAGCTGTTCAGTTCTATTCGGCGGCCAATTTCAATTTTCCTTTAAGTCATTCCTGATTTTTTTCCGTTCGTAGAATCATTGGGGTTATTTTCTTCAAATTAGGAATCATTTTTGAGATAGAATTTGGTTATATATAAATGCTCATTCAAATAAATAATTTGAAAAACATATTATTTTACACCTGTTCATTAGTCAAATTAGTTGGTCGTTGTAATTCCAACAGTTGTTACGTGTGTGCTGACAGCTTACCACATCAGCTAAGGCTGCACATTTTCTACTCGGTTCAACCTCTACTAGCTGATACTTTTTGGGAATGATCGAGACCAAGGAATGAACTCTATGACATCCTCATTAGTACTCAAAAAACGTTGCTTGTGGCAGGCGCTAGCAGATATTTCTTTGCTCTGGTCGAGACCATGACATGAACTCTATGATACCCTCATGAGTACCCAGAAAAATGTTGCTTGTGGTAGGCGTTGGCTTCTCTTTTTTGCTATGGTCCAGACCAAGGATTAAACTCTATGACATCCTCATCAGTAATGAACAAACGTTGATTGTGGCAGGCGTTACGTTGAGATCCTGAAGCACACGAACTTCAGCGGCGTGTCAGGCAACTTGAACTTCGGTGGGGGCGGCTCGAGCAAGAAGGTATCCGTTCACCTGATGCAGGTGCGCTCGGACGGCAACGAGACCGTCTACCACCGTGTCGGCAGCTTCATGTCCGAGCCAGGCGGGGGCAAGTGAGTTCTCTTTCTTTTTGGTCTGTTCGAACTTTTTGAAAATAAACGTTTTTTTCTTCATGAGGAACTTTTTTGGAAATAAACGGTTTTTCTTTATTTCTTTCTTCTTTTGTCCAAACTTCGTGGTGAGTTAGCTTCTGCACAAAGCGAGCTGCTGCAAAGCTTCTCAGAAACTGAAACTACGGACTAATGTGGCTTGCATCTGGGTTTAAAATTTATGGTGTTTTCCCGAAAGAAAGTTGGTCAGTTCCAGCTTGATGTTCGTGTTAATTGAGATCTAAGTTTAGTGTTGTTTGGGCGCGCTCTGAGACCTAAGGCCGTAAAGTTTGTACGGTGGTGAGATTCATATGGTGGTAATCTGTTATAAAATATCACACCATTAACTTCGAACCACGTTTTGTTGCACTACATGAAATAGTGGCCATTTTGCTCACGCATCTTGAAGAGAGTATAACCGAGTGCCTCATTTTCACGAGAAAAATCGTTTCAAACAGTTTACTCTTTGCCAGGTCCATGAAACTTTTTTCATGTTTACATGCGTCTTTCTGATAAAATTTTGTGCACATTGCGTAACCTGTTAGGAGAATTGAGCCGAGTGCCTCATTTTCACAAAGGAAGTCGCTTCAAGCAGTTTAATTTTTCTGCTCAGTTCATGAAACCTTTTTCGTGTTTGAGTGCGTCTTCCTGATGACGTTTTGCGCGCATTGCGCAGCCTGAAGATGGAGACATCGATCAAGTGGCTGACGGAGGGAGGTGTGGTTCCGTCGGACGGCTCGACGCTGTGCTGGCTGTCGTTCCTCAGCGAGACGCTCGAGATCTCTTGTGAGGCCGCCATCTTCATCGTCATGCTGATCGTCTTCAGCGTGTTTGGTGTCTTCTTCCTCCTCATGTTCATCGTTTACAAGAGACGGTAAGTTGGGCGGCTTTTACTGTAACCGTAGGTTTGATTTCCGGATCTCGGTGTATTTAAAATCCAGTGTGTTGTAATGCATCGCAAGTATCAAGTTTTTGAAAATAAACGGTTTTTCTTTGTTTCTTTCTTTCTTCACACTGAAGTTTCATGCATCGCTGGTGTCTTAAGCTACGCACTTGAACATTGCTGACTCACTCCCAACATTTGATGTCTTTTCGTTTTCTGAATCTAGAAAATGTTTTCTCACACCTTGTACCGACGAATCAATCATTTCTGCGTCTCCGTATCAGCATTGATATTTTCATTTTATTTGTGCATGTACTTCAAATTATTTCATCTGTTCTTTTATCTTCCTTAAGCTCTTGAGGAGTACAAAGCAGAGAACACAGTTAATTGTTGTTTTTTTCTTTGCATTTTCATGTTTGGCCGTACAAGACTAAGTTCGTCGTTAAGAAACAGTAGATGATGTCCATGCTAAATTATGTTTTTCTTTTTAAGTATCTGCAATTGATTTTCGCTGTTTCTTGGGCAGCTTGGAGCGACTGCGAGTGCCGATGCTGTGGCCGAAGTTGCAGGAATGCGAAATTCCCCGCGAGAAAATCGTGATGAACCGCACCATCGGACAGGGACAGTTTGGCACCGTGTATGGTGGAGAGGTGAGCTCCATATTCGAGAGGCACACTACATCTGCTGGGCTATGGAAGTTTCGTTAAGTGTTGTACTATTGTCGTCAGACACAACACGTGTGAAGTGATGCAGTTACGGTTATCTTAGGAGCTATTGTACAACTGCTCTCCAGTAACAAATCAGGCTGGCTCCAGCAACTATGTCATAATTAACAAAAATTATTGTGCCAACAATAGGAGTGGACGCACAAGTGAAAGAATTTGATATTCAAGCTGGAAGAGACTAAAGAGAGGGACTAAATGGTTTTTAGCTAGCTAATGTTGAGAAGCACACTATATCTACTGAGTTATGTAAGTTTAATTAACTATTATACTGAAGCTGAAGACTTAAGCATCGAATTCTGTGCGAACACATTCGTTGATCTGTCTTGTCTTCGATTAAGTTTAGTATACTGAACATGTAAGTAAACACGTAAGTTGAACATGTTTAGACACCTTCTAATAGAATTAATGGTTGGATAGCCTAGTAGTCAAATGATTTGAATAATTAGTGATAATTTTGTAGTACATATAAGTTTGAGTAAAATCACTGCGAAACGGAAAATTTTTCGACGACCGTAATAAGCATTCATTTTCTCGTGACAAAGAAAAGAGGTATTTGATCTCACACTTATGATCAGGTGGAAAATTCTGAGGGCATCTGGATCGCAGCGGCCATCAAGACCCTGAAAGTGGGGTCCACTGACGAGGACAAGTTGGACTTCCTGGAGGAGGCGAAGGTGATGAAGATGTTTGACCACCCCAACATCGTGAAGCTCCTCGCCCTGTGCTGCGACAAGCAGCCCATCCTCATGGTCATGGAGTTCATGCTGCATGGTACGCGTCCTCGACTTTGTTACTCTTTGGCTCTTTTTGTAACAGCCAACATGGAGTTAATGCTGCATGGTGCGCGTCCTCGACTTTGTTACTCTTTGGCTCTTTTTGTAACAGCCAACATGAAGTTAATGCTGCATGGTGCGCGTCCTCGACTTTGTTACTCTTTGGCTCTTTTTGTAACAGCCAACATAGAGTTCATGCTGCATGGTACGCGTTTGGGAACCTACAGCCAACGGCTTCTCATGGAATTTTTGCTGCTCAGTGTGCCCTTGTATAGAGCATCAGTGTTGACGGTTTTCTGATAGGATTCTCTAGTATGAGACTGGGCTTGCTAAAAATTCATTTGATGCGTGATATAATTATCTTGGCCGACATGTTAAGGAATTTAGGTCTCTACTCACGGAATATTTGATGTTTTCTATGGTGTAGGTGACCTGAAGGTGTACCTGCTGGCACGCCGCCATCTTGTGGCCGAGCGCCACCCCTTCCATGATCACGACGAGATGAGCAACTGGAAGCTCACCAAGATGGCGCTAGATGTCGCCAGCGCTCTCGCCTACCTCGCTGAGAAGAAATATGTTCACAGGTTGGTATCAGTGTTTGCTAGTGCTTTTCTTCACTTTCACATGTTGGTATCAATGCTTGCTGGTGCCTTTCTTCAACCATTCTCACTACGGCCCTCCAGGATAGTAACCACTCTCACTACGGCTCTCCATGATAGTAACCACTCTCATCATGGCTCTCCATGATAGTAACCACTCTCATTATGGCTCTCCAGGATAGTAACCACTCTCATTATGGCTCTCCAGGATAGTAACCACTCTCATTATGGCTCTCCAGGATAGTAACCACTCTCATTATGGCTCTCCAGGATAGTAACCACTCTCATTATGGCTCTGCAGGATAGTAACCACTCTCATACAGGCTCTCCAGGATAGTAACCACTCTCTACTGCTACTAAACTACTCCTACTAAGATATTTTTTAGCTGCACAGAAGAGGTTGTGTCCTCGTGCTGTTTCCAACATAAAATATTAAAACATGGCAGAAGAGTTGGAAAGTGTTAAACACAATTGACATGTCTCCTGCCAAGTCCTGGTGCTGTTTGCTGAGGTGCACAACTATGTGGAGAAAGACTCGAGAGCTCGAGCGCGGTGCTATATCATAGCTCGAGAGCGTGATGGCCGGTGATTTACCCTGGTCGTAATAATCGCAGTGAGAAGTTGTGCGTGCAAATTGGTGCAGGTATGCAAAAATTTGTGTAGTTCATCCAACGAATGAAATCAATTGCATGGGGAAAAAATTCCCAATTTTTTTTATCTATAACCCTCACAGATCTCATTGGTGATGAAATTGTATTTACTTTACACCAATTTAATCACCTGGTTCACTGGCAAGTCAATGGATCAGATTACGTTCTTTCTCACTATCTCTTCACCACTACGCATTCTTAGTCACGGACGTTTGGGGTTATAACTAAGATACATTTCTGCAGACTAAGTAGTTTATTGAAGACAAGCAGATCGTTTCGAGTACTTACCACCAACATGCTCAATGTCGTCACATTGGTTTGAAACGTCGAGCAGTCGTATCGGATTCTTTGCTCATATCTCACTTGCGGGCTTCTGCACAAAATGGCACCATGCAACCGTAGTCCGGATACTTTCATTTTCAAATTAATTTCGGTGTAATTCTTGTGCCTCCGTAACCGGAGTCCGGATACCCGACTTCAATGTAATTCCTGTACCCCCCAGGGACGTGGCCTGCCGCAACTGCCTCGTCAACGTCGATCTCGTCGTGAAGCTCAGCGACTTCGGCATGGCTCGTCAAATTTACCACAGCAACTACTACAGGTTCAACAGGAAAGGTGAGATAACGCTGGCAGCTCTAGCTAAATGGTCGCTTGTTCAGTATTTACAAGTATTGAATTCGGTTACGATTGAAGTGCTATGTTTTTGTGGTATTATTGTTGAATGACAGCGTGAACAAATGCTCTTTTGAAAAATCTAGTTTGTGAGAATTTAACTTATTTGTAAATTACACTGTCAGTTCGGCGACTTATTCTTTGTTTTTAGATTTTTCATTGACTAAACTGATGAACGAAGCGAATGATAGTCTATGTGTTTGTGCCATATGCCCCCAATAGACAATTATTAGCCCTAGCTTACGCTTGTATGTGCGTAAGTGTTTACGAACATGCGTACATGAGCGTGAACGTACTGGGATGGAATGATGTACTACATCGCGCACACTTGGGAACTGATACCATCGTAGTGCGACGACAACTTCGCTTACTTTCGGTCCACCATGAAACTTGTTTTTATTTTAAACAAACAAACAAACATTGGCATCTAGTGATGCTTTATTTCCAATTCAAGCCTGACACATATCACTTTCTACATTGGTTTTTCAAATGCCTCATAACTAACACCAGGACGCCGTGACGGTTTTCCCCGGCCTAGACCGGTACCCATTTCAGACACCTGGGCAAAGTGGGGTATTGTACTTTGAATTCGCCACCCAGCGCCGAGATTCGAACCCTCGACACCTTCACAATAGGGCGGGTCCTTTAACCACACGGCTATGACGAGGACTATTCAGTAACAAGAGCTATTCGTTGAATGTAGCATTTTTCTTGCTCTTCTACCAAGTGCTGTGCGTAAAAAACTCACCAATAAATGTTACTCTAGTTGGCAACTCTGCTGCTCAATGCTTGTGTCTGTCAGAAGCCCGCACTCACGTTGACATTTTTGCGCCGCAGCGATGCTGCCGGTGCGCTGGATGGCGCCGGAGAGCCTGGAGGACGGCATCTTCACGACGGCCACGGACGTGTGGTCGTTTGGGGTGCTGCTGTACGAGATCATCACCTTCGCTAACTTCCCCTTCCATGTGAGCTGTCCTTTCGATTTCGGCTACAATTTTACCAGCAGTTTGTTTTTGGAAAGCTGTTGTCATGTGGACGTCCTCGTTAGGCCCAAATATGTACACTGTTCATTCATAAATATCTCCGTGAAAGGTAGAGGCACTCTAATAATTTGGTCATTACGCAGACGATGTCCAAGGTGATACTGTGGTCGATTATGATGATGGTCGGTGTAGAAACCGATCAGTTTAGCATGCAGAGTTATGGGAATATACACGGAAAGGCGATTTAGTGTTTTATAATCTTCTATTGAAGTCGAAAAAGAAACGACTTCTGAGCATAAGTACATATAGGGGAATTCCAATGAGTGCTCCAAAGTCCTTGCACCTACTTGTAGTTTATTCACTTTTGAAATTGGACTCTCATTTTCTTAAAGAGTAATTTTTTAGAATTTTTCAGATTTTCAGTTTCTGAGATATTAAGTTGTCACAACAAAAGACATATCAATTGTATTTAACACTTGCCAACTCTTCTGCCATATTTCAATATTTCATGCTGGAAGCAAGTAATGCGGAGGACCTGACTGCCCAGACTTGTCTGTGGGCGAGGGAACATCAATTCGTATACGCATTTCATTTTGTTATGGAAATCACACATAATCACCAGTGCCACGTGACTTTTTCTTCGCAGGACCTATCGAGCAGCCAAGTGGTGGAGAACGTCAAGAAAGGGAACACGATCCCCATCCCTAAAGACGCTCGACCAGAGGTGTAAGTGATGTGTAGACCCACAGCATGACGCGGGCAGGCAATGTGTAATTTTATTGAATGTCATAGCTATACACTGCAAGGCTTTCTAACAAATATTTAACTTCTAAATACTCCTGGATGATAATTGCCTGTAATATCTAGGTTATCGTGTTGTTTCTCGCTTTCAGATAAAAAGAATTTATAAACATATTTTGATCGTTTGTTCTCATTTTTTCGAGAATTCATGAGCTGGTGAAAGAAAGTAGAATAGCAATGGGGGCTAGCTTCACTGCTTTAGTTTACATATCTTCCAATCTCATCGGCTAAATTAATTCTACATAGAAACGTAATGTTTCCTGCTCTCGCCGCTTTGACACATGCAGTACCAGGTCAGGATCAGAACCCAAACACTGTACTGATCAACTTTGTATCAACTTACATGACTGCCTCCGCTCGAAGCGTTACCGAGACAGAACACTTCATGAAAAGCTTCAACTGCTAACTTGCCATTGGTCTCGATGGTGAAGCCTAATATGTGTATTTTAAAACTAGCCACGTTCGTAAAAGGACAAAGTTTCGGGTTTAATGACGAGCCTTCAAAGTCCAAAATCGTAAATAAGAGCATTATAGTATTTCGCCCAGTACATACTACTCAGTTTAACATTCATGCCAAAATTGTGCTCCACTTATTTCAAATTCTAAATTTTACCTGGTGCGCTTTGAGCCTTGCAATGAAATTGAACTTTTGTCATTTGAAGTATCCTTCTTATGGAACCAGGCAAGGTCTGCTGCAGTGGTGCTGGCGTAAGGACCCGGACCAGCGGATCAAGTTCAGCCAGATCATCGAGCTGCTCAATGAAAACCCCCGCATGCTGTCCCCGTGTCTGGACGTGCCCAGCGCATCTGTCGAGAAAACCGAGGACGGTCCGTCAGGGCCGAATTTCCGTAAAATGTCAGGTCCGGTCCGTCCTGTAGGAGGCATAAACAGCACAGTGCGTCCTAGGACTACTTCACCTTGTGACTCCCTTTCGGGAGTCTACGGTACTACCCCAGTGAGTCCTTCCTTCATGGAGAGCGGGGTTGACGTGAATGACTTCAAGGCTATCAACTCACAAAACTTTTACAAAAACTCCCAGCTAGAGAACGGCCACGGACCCGCTCTGGAGCCCCTGCTGTCGAAAGACTCGTACGTGACACGCTATGCGCTCATCCAGAGAACGCGATCCCCTGATTTGGCATCCATGGAGCGTTCTCCTACGGGACTTTCTGCTGTGTGACGCAACCGTTGGGTGGTGTAGACCTCAATTTATGTACGTTCTCTTATGCTTAGGGAAGTTTGAGATCTTCATTCAAGAAGTTTGAGACCTTCATGACCTATCGGACTCAGGGGAGTTTGAGACCTTCAAGACCTATCGGACTCAGGGGAAGTTTGAGACCTTCATGACCTATCAGACTCAAGGGAAGTTTGAGACCTTCAAGACCTATCAGACTCAGGAGAAGTTTGAGACCTTCATGACCTATCGGACTCAAGGGAAGTTTGAGACCTTCATTCATATACGTACGCCTACAGAAAGCTGCAGGCCATACCTCGTGTCGGGAGAAAGTCCTAACCAGAAGAGGCTTCATGGCGACGGAATAGGTGATGGTGCGTGTGTGAAGGTCTCTGGTTATTAGCGTCTTATCATTCCTCTTCTATGTACTGTGCTACGAGACTGAGCTTGCTCATTCAGAATTCTGTATCGCCTCACATTATAAGTACGTATAATACTCTGTTGGACACTCCATGTAATATTGTGTTAGATGTGTTGTTTGTAACAATCATTTGCTTTGGCCTGTTCGTGTTTTGGGCTGCGATGGAGAGCGCTTGTGTCATCTGTGAATTTCTGTCTCAGTGTAAAGTGTCCAGTCATAAGCCGGCCGAACTGAATTCTTCAGTCGATATTTTACGAGTTTTTTTTTCATTTTGGTGCCATACATTAAATCAAAATACAGCCAAAATAGATATTTCTAGAAACTCCAGAATGCTTCGAACTTTCTTGTCAGCAATACATTTCTAAAAGACTTGATATCCTAATGTTGACCTGCCTCGTCATGAACATTAGAAACGCAAGAGTATTTCGTTCGAGGTGAAAACAGATATATATATATTTCCGGGTGCTAATCCATGACTTCTAGTGAACCTTAGTGAATAAATCCATAACCTGTTGCCGTACAAATCTCAATGAACCTTAACAATAGCTCGTAAATTGATAGCGTTGTAGTTAGAAGTTCTCACTGGTGTGTCTGTGATAGACTGGGCGGCTCGATCGGCACGTCAAAAGTTCAAACTTAAACTCTTTTGTGAGGGGAAGTTTGAGTTGTGAGTCTCTGAATGATACGCGTCAATGTTAGTCATTACTTGAAGTGCGTGACCTTTATTTTTGAAGGGGGTATGATATTGATTTTGTATTCACTATCTTTTAAACTATCAAGCTTCTTTTTCAACGTCAAACTGCAGTTTTTATGCTGAAGGAAACTGGTCCGATGAAAGCCCTTCAGGAACTTGGCGTCAGGCTGAGAGGTGCGTCTTTGCTTTTAGTCTGCAATGACTTCTTGCAGTCTGACGTTATAGCGGAAAATCAGCCGCTGTATACTATGTATAATCAGCCGCATGGTAACTTAATTTCATATATTGCCGCTTCAACTATTCCTCTGATATAGAATGATTTTTAACGGTCGTACAGTACGTAGTTAATATGTGTTAGTATGCCTCAATGTGATTTGAGATGTACTTCTCGCGCATTGCTTTGGTGTTCGCTGTGTGGACTAGAAATGCGTTCAGCTAACCGGAGCAAGTAATCAACGAAATGGTTATAACATCACATCCCCATTCACGATGTCTGCGTCGCTCACCAATGCGCTAATAACACTGACTGCGGCTGGTGAAACTGAATTTCAACATTCAACTCAAATTTGAAATCATTTGTAGTAAGCAATGTTGAAAATACCAAACTTTAACTGGATTGTGGCTACATTTCGCTTTGTATTTATGAAAATTGAGTTCGTGACTACTGGTCGGTCAGCAGCATTGTGAAAATCCCTTCCGTGGCCGCCGGTGGCGCACGTCGCAGTCAAAGTGCTAAGGCAGGTAGCAAAAAACCTACATGTACGCAATGTCTGTGCAGCTTTTGGTGTGTACGTCAGCATGAGTGAACATGAACCGCTCATGTTTGCTTCGAGTCTAATTCTTCACCTACCCCGAGACCAATCGTCCAAAAATGCTTACTGTTGGAATCGGACTTGGATATTTATAAATTGTCTAAGTTGTGTCAACCTGTTAACAATATTGGTCCCATCTCTAATGGATATTGTTGTTGATTGTTCTCTCTGTTCAAAAATTTTATCCGAATGGGTGATAAAGTTTAATTTCAAGACATTAAATTTATCATTAAAGAGTTATACGAACTGTTGTGTGAAGGACAATAATGTTGAAGTTGGTTGTTGTGCTACAGCATTCGTTATTGTTGCTATGTGAACATCCTCAATATTTAATTCAATGCTTAGGGTTCAATATTAAATATTAATATATATACAATATTAAAAATTGAGCAATTTGATGTGAAATCTTTACTCGATGTGAAATCAAATGAAACATTTATCCTACTCGACTGTTTAGCTGCGTTTGTTTGAGGTAAAATTTATCGGAAGGGTTGCTGACATTTACACGCATTAATATCTTATGGATTCTTTTGCAACGATTTCTTTGCTCTGTGTTGGGGAAAATATCACGGTACATCGCACGCCCTTATTATAAAAGATGTGCTAGAGTGTATGAGAAGAGTGCTCGAAGGCAGATCGAAGAAGCGTCATTGCGATCGGTTGGATGTGGGGATACGGCGTGTGTTGTCACACTGACCTTTACTTTGCCGTCTCGCTGTATGAAAGAAACATAATGAAACATGAAATTCATGCGGGAGTTTTTGAAGCATTCAAATGAAGTTCAATTTTTATCTGTTCAGAACTGACTTTGTGAGACAGCTCTTCTTGAACGCGGGAGTTATTGCTAGTGTCAAAGATCTGGAAGTTTGAAAGCTGAAGCGTTTCATAGAGGTGCTCAAGTATGTATTAGGAGTTGTAAGCGATTTGATCGTAATCCTGTTCGATTGCAAAATGAAAATCTTACTGATAACAGATGTAGAGTTCACGAAGTAGTACCGGTTGCAGTTCGCCCTTGTCGCCTTGTCACTCTCTACTCGTACGTATTCCAGATAGAAGTGAAAATAGATCTTTATTTCGCTCTTTGCCGCCATCAACATCAGCATCCAAATTACTACTAGTTCACGAAGGCTAGCAAATGAGTGCAATTCTAACCCGGATGTTTAGTGTTGAGAAACACGCAACTTGAACTGGGTAATGGGACAGAGAGCAATCGTGTTTGAATTTTTTCCGTTAAATATATTTTTAATGAGGCATCAGGAAAGAACTCGCATAATGTACTGTTGGTCAGCTTCTGGTCAAAATGAGTGGTGTTGTATTCAGAACACCAAGTAGTTTGTTAGATAAAAGCTCGTAAAGCATATTTTTAAATCCGTGTTTCTCAGGAGTAGGTTGGATTTAGTCAGCTTGATTGGAGTACTTTTTCTACATATTTGCTCAAGGAAAAGTCGTAAATGATCGTCCAGTAGTTTCCGATCCTACTGTCGAATTTGAAGTTCATCGAATGTAAACTGCGTTCCATTCTTCATTCTAACAATTGAATAGCTAGCTTGTACTGGTGTCCAAGGAACCCAGTCTAACTTTTTCGCCTCCTGCATGCATGTTTTTCGCCGCCCCAGTAATTAAATTGCTTAGGCGGAGAAAAACATGCATGCTCCGGCGAAAAAGTTAGACTGGGAAGGCCTATTATTAAAACGAGGGTTTTTTGTGTGAAAAACTGTCTTGAGGAATTTATCTCAGATATATCGCGTGTGTGGTCGCACATTGAACTGCTTTAGACTGGGTTCAGATTTACTTGCTCTCAGCCTAATTATTGAACTGCATTGGACTGCGTACAGCTCAATTTTTGGTCACTTGGGACATTTAAGCAATGCTTAGGACATCTGAGCTTCTTTGTGAAGTACGCTGGAAGTGTCTGTTCTCGTCAGTATGCCTTGTTTTTGCTGTATCTGTTGTTAACCTTTGCAGTTCCGACAGCCCTCGGCTTGGTAGTGTGTCACGCAGCATAATTCAGCTGTTTTGGGGTTATGGCTTTCATTTTTCTTTCCCCTATTTTTGCAAAATAGAAACTGGAAAATAAAATTGGCGGGGGTGAAGATGATCATTTAAGTATTGCATATTTATATCTTTCTATTCAATCATAACTAGAATATTTATCCGAACCTTCATTTGCTCTTCTGCGAATTGCCTGAAGTCCTCATGAGGAAATTTCAACACATCTTCCTACAGTTTTTTATTAACAAAAGCCATTGGGCTCCTGAATGTTACGAATGAAGTGGAGTTTCTTACTCAACTCATTATCACATACTTCTCTGTTTCACCATTCATTCCTGGTTTAAATTTGTTCGAACATTCACGTCTTTGCATTGAATTTTTTGGTTTTGCAGAGCCTAAAAAGATCGTTCAAGCTCAGTCATTGCACATTTTGAATTTTACGCGTGTGTGGGTCGAGGCCACTCCCTGGAACTCAGTTCAGCAAGAGTCGGAGTCGGTGGGAGCTTGTGAGGAGCTATGGAAACAATGGCTGGGTCTGGACCCCGTCTGGGTGGCAGGGTCTGGACCCCGTCTGGATGGCAGGGTCTGGACCCCACGGTACTGGATGGGGTCGAATGAAATTATAACCTCTGAGTAGCTCAGAAATCATAAGTGGGAATATATAAAAATACAGGGTCAAGTTAGTCGCGCTGAGCTTCGTAAAAGGAGTCTCACTGAAGTTTTTCTGTGTCTCAAACCTTGATGGGAGTTAAGGTGGTTTGTACGAGGTAAAATGGCTGGATCTTAAGCTGCAATTAGCAGCTGGAATGTGCCTTCTTAGTTAGCCCGCTGGTTGGTTTAAGTAACTGTAGTAATGACTTTGCAGTCACAGTTGTTGTAGGTTATGAGGGCACTTAGACACATGGTGTCTGGTGAGGATCGCATTGCGGATTTGTTTCGAGCGGTGCTGCAAACTAATGTTATGCCACAGTTGAGGAAAGAGATGGTTTTCTATTGATAAATTTATGACGTATCGTTTTCCTTGTTGAAATTTTCTGCATGTGAATATTTTCAGAGCTCATTTTTTGAATAGCGTAAATTATTAAAAATTATTCTGCATTCTTAGATTTATGCCTTATCGTATTCCCTTGTCTTGTCGAAATATCGCGCACGTGGGAATATGGAGAATTTTTCTTTAATGTCGTAAATTATTAAACAAAGTTAGCGTTACTAGATTTAAAGCTCCTAGTAGCGAATGAAACTTCATTAAATAAATTAGCGACGAACTTTGTTTCTATTCACGGAAACAGAATCGGTATATTTACTCTGAAATGATACCTTCAAATAAATATATAATATACTACTATATCTTGTATAATATGAACAACTGATACTCAACATTAACCCTTAAATTTATTTGTACGATTAATTGTGGTGGACACACCGATGGATAGCGAACGTGTGTTCGATGAGAGTCCATAGCGTGGTGACAATGTTTGATGAACAAGAGAGAGTGGCGTTGATGACGATATCATTGCTCGGTGCTGGCTATTTTGGATTATTTCACATTGTTCTCCTGTCTTATAGGCGTTTTTTTCATGCTTGACGATCGCTCAATTTTGTAATTTTCGTTATTTGGACCATGTGCGATATTTTTGTTCTTATTGAAGTAAACTGCGGTTCCGCGCTAATGGCTTGGCCTTACTTTGGCATCTGCTTCTTGTCTGCGCTGCAGAATTTCGTCGCATTTTAGGAAGACGAGTTCAGCGTTGAACTCGTCTATAAATATTTCTCTTTGAAACCGATAAATACGTATTTCTCTGACTGACGGGCGTTTAATGGCGTAACCTGCGGAGTTTTTGTTCGCAAAATTCGCGCTACTTCAGGATTAATGGTGCACAACTGGTGCTTAGCAATTTATGCTGCTTTTGACCCGATAAGTCAAAACTGCATTTATCGTTGTGTGCTCACATGCCAAGTTGTGAATATTTGAATATGTGCTATTTTTCCCTCTCGAATGTTTGTCCTCGTGTAAGCTTTCCTTGCGTCAACATATGTATATCGTGAGTGGCTCGATCTGATCATAGCGCGTAAAAATGTTAAACATCGCATCTTTTGACGACAAAAACCTGACAACTACTTCTTGTCGCCGCAGCCGAGTGATTAAGAGCGCGCCCTTCACATGAAAATGTCGGCAGTTCGAATCCCGCCAGTGTCGCCCGGTAATTCTCCCCGTTTGGGAAAGGGAGAACACAGCCACAATTCCCCACTCTACCCAGGTATCGGAAATGGGTACCAGCTTGACGTGAGGTAACCGTCATTGCGTCCTGGTGTTAGTTATAAGGCAAACCAATGTACAAGACGATATGTATCAGGTTCGATTGATTGGAATAAAACATCCTATTTTTCTTGCTGCTATCGTGGGGAGCCTGCGAGGCTGAGCGTCGCTTTTGTTTCCCACGAATTTCTTCATTTGTGCTTTTCTTTACGAGCTCATTGTACTGCTGTGTGTGTTGGTGCAGGCGATGCATGCAGTAGAGCGTAGCTATTCTGCGCTTAAAGAGGCAATGTCTTCATTACAGTGCGCAGTTTGCTCTCAAAAAAGTAACTTTGCTAACTTTTCTTTCATCATTGTGCAAATGAAAGCCTGTTAGGATCTATTAAATATTGATGTGCATCGCCATTAAAAAACTTGAACATTTATATCTGACTTGTACTACTTTATAGTCATTTAGATAAATTAACAAAATCAATGACTGTCCAACCTGTACAGGATAGTTTTTGCTTCGAATCGGGGCTAACCTTGAACGTGGTTTGCAGCGCAATGTTTGCAAGTCCAATGTATTGTAAAGCATTTCATTTGGTACCTTTTGCCTGATTTTGTAAAAAAATTAACCGTGATCATTATTCGTGAGTTTTTCCATTAATTCTATTGTTATGGAGTCCTCTGATAATAAAGTTAGTACGTCAGCAAAATCTAGTTCACTAGGAGCGTTTGAAAATGATAATTTCAACTAGAAAGCTATCCCAACTATACTATTCTGATGTCAGCTGTTTACAAAATCATTCAAGGCTGATTGTATGAAAACCATGACTTCATAATTTGAAAGAGTTGTCATATCTGCGATAAATGACTCCAAGTAGATTTCTTTTCTAAAAGTTTTGTTTTACAGTGTCCCCGTAGTCCAACCTGATAGATATTTTCACAGCGCAGAAGCTACTGCGATTAAATTTATTCTCATGATTCAGACGCTCAATTTTTTTATGGAGCTTCTTATGTTCTACAGAGTAGCTGGAATGCCTGCGTACGATATCAGCGGTTCTCCTTGCCATTGCCGCTTCGCCAAAACTTGCGGTGCTAAAATTAGTGACAGCGTGGATTCGCATGTTTCACTCAGTGTGAAAATTAGTTGTCAGAACAAAGAGTACAATTTAAAATGCTGGTGCAGTTGACGTTTTTTGTTTGAAGAGATGTAGAATTATTTAGCTCCGGTTTCGCGCTCTATTTCAATGAAATGGAGCGTTGTTTTTATTAATCATAGAGGTACAAGGAACCGAATTTTCCGATGATTGATGTGTCTTATTCGAGTTGACTGCTCTTCTTCTCGCCAGCAGATTAGGAGGATTGTGACGAGCAGTCGAGGAGAAAGTTTCTTAGGGTAGAAATTAATATTTCCTATTTAGTGATCTTCTTGAATTATAGTGAACCATAATAAATATAGCATTACACTTTTGATGAAGACATAAACAACTGAATCTTACTTTTCGTCTTTTTATACGACGTGCAGTGCAATTCGACGATGTTGGAGTTGTGCACTTGCTGGCACTTACTGTGAAAACTTGAGCTGTAAGTTGGGAGTTGGAATCAGTAATAATTATTTGCCCGTTTCTTTTTGTTTTCATGTTAATCAATTTTTAAAGTTACCTGCAAGTATCCAGAGAGAAATCTTTGGGACATAATCTAAAATGATGCTGGGAGAAATCCTAGAGAGATTGTGTAAAATCATGTATTATTTTCTGTTCGGTTACTTTTGCAGTGATGGCATAAGGGGATTGTGGCTATAATAAAAATATCCTCTACATGTTCCATTTTTGTTGAAACAAGTATTTGCAAACGTTGTACTCGTCTCATAATGTCAGTTTTGCCATATGTTCCCTGTGCTGTATCTTCGACCGTCGTAATTCTTATATCTATCGGTGTTGAACGTATCACGCTACTCCTGTACATTTTTCATCTCTGTAATCCTTGCAAGCACAGGGCGACAATTTCTTGCATCAATATTAGGCTGTAGTGTTTTTGCAGCCATGGACAGCTCTTTTCTCCATGAGGTTGTGTGACGTCTGCTACAACGATGTGAAGTTCAACCAAGTACGTGTCTGTGTGTCCAACTACCTCATCATCGCTCTGCTTCTCTCAGAAACTTCTTCTGAGCGAAATTTGTATATGTAGAGCGATACTCTGCGTCCAGTGCTACCTGCTTGCGTTATTTCATTTTACAGATTTGTCATCGCTGTCATATTGTTTTACCTGTGCACTTTTATTGGTGTTCTTAGCTGTTCTTTTTCCTCAATCGTATTAAAGCACTGATAGCCAGCATTACTTAAAATGTTTAGTCAGTTTGTGGAAGCGTGTGTGGAAAATGCCAATACTGTGCCGTATCCGTTCGAATTGTGCATTGCTAGGAAACTTGAAGAAAACAATGTACTGGTGCTCTTCTACTTTGCGAGTCTTTGCATTGGCCTACAACAGGAGAATGTCTTGTCTCTGCCTGAGCGACGAGCCAGCTTTCTGTTCCTCATTTTGACTTCCGTTTTAAATCTGCTGATACTCGCGAACTCGTTGGCCAAATTTTCCTACGCAGCAGAAGAGCTGTAAATTTAAAGCGGAAGTCACTCATGGGATCCATGGAACTGCCGTAGCTGGCACTCCTATTCAACAGGACCAGTAGACTCGTACCCTCGCTGTCATTGCGTTGTGCAGTGTATTATTAATTTGCTCAAACGTGTGTAGAGGTAGTCACGTAGTTCTTTCTGTGCATTATGTGTTATGAAAATAATGGTGCTGTAATACTGTTGTAACAAATGCGACAAGCTATTTTGTTGCTCCTGAGTTTTTCAAATAAAAGATGAATTTATCCACGCTGCTGTTTGCTGTCCTTTTTTACTAGTATTAGATTTTGAATCAAAGTAATTTGAAAAGGTAACCAACCCATGGATTTTTCACAACCCCTGGTAGACTCAAATTTTTACTGCAAGGTGCTTTGAAGTTTTCAAAGCTGGGCCATGTTTGCGTGTCTGGGAAAGAAAATAAAAATAAAGAAAAGGAATAAAAGAAGAACCGTTTATTTCCAAAATAAACTGATATATAAAACACAATGTGATTTTGAAAATGAGAGTGAGTTAAGGTTGTCAGTGCGAACAAGAAAAGTATGACATCGAAATTCTTCAAAAGAATATATTCATGCATAGTGTGGCAATCTGTACTTCGTGAATAAGTTTTGTTAAATCTTAAAACAGACTGTTCCCTTGCTGATGCTCTCGAATTGGGCCTGCCGAAATGAAAAGAATGACAAAAGTGTCTCTAAAACTAGATACAAGAAATACGCACACTGGGCCAGTAAAAAATTTGAACTTCAAGGCCTGACGTATAATTGATGTAAATAGAATAATAAGCATTTTATAGACTTGACAGTGGTTGAATCAACTGAAAGCAAGACAGTAAGAATAGATTTTTTAATTTGCTGTACGTTAGGAAAAGCAAAATGTTCTTTTACTAAGCGAGAAGAAAAACGAAGATACATTGAGCTGGACGCTTTAAATACTACCCCTATTGATGAATGAACTCGCGCAATTGTAAATTAACGACCAATGCTTTGAGAGTGAGATGTGTATAAATGCGTAATGGGTCTTGAGTAACAATGGGTCTTCTTCTCAGCTGTAATTAAAATGAACATACCTACCTTATGACTAATTTGAAAATACCATGCTCAGTTATTACCGGCACGAACGAATTTGAAGCATAGGTAAGTGGTTGACGAGTGAAGCTTAGGAAAAGAATTTCCAACAATTAACCGTGATAATAAGAACAAACAAAAAATGAGTACTTAAAACAAACCGGCGCGCCAAATTTCGACCACTCGCGCGAACACAAACTTTAACACAGTCTTTATTAAAACAACCATTTACACTGGAATGGATTTTATGCTTACGCATTATGTGATGAATAAGTAAATAAAAGGTATATTACAATAAGTTCCAAGCCCTTGATTACGTTGATTTTTGTACATTCGTCTACGTCTTGAGATCCATTATATCCATTACCGTGCTAAGAAGCTTTTTCAAGCAGTGATCAAACGTACCAACGTTATTAAAAAATTGTTGTCACGAACTTTCTTTAGATAACAACCTACGGTGTAATTTAATAGAATATTATGTAAGCTTTCACATAACATAATTCTGACCAGAAATCGAAATAAAATTTTCAGCATATTATTAATTGCTAACTACAACAAAATTTAGAAAATTTAACATGAATAGTTTTAAAAGATCGAGTTTTAAAAAATTGTGTTATTTAGTTTAGTGCACACTAATTTTGTAAAAGATTTGGTCAGCGAATAAGAGGACGTATGTTTGACAGCAGGAATTTTTCAACCGATAATTTTCACCTGGAATACAATGAAGAATAAGGGCAAGTTTTAGCTGATCAGGAAATGACTTGCTAAGCGTTGACGCTGATACAGTGTTTCGAAGTTTGTGCGATAAATATGGCTTCTGCAATGCTTGTAGAAAGACCTGGGGAGGTCAAACTCCCCAGAATGGATATCAGTTCACTAATGGATAGAGGTGAGTATTTTTTACATGCATAATTAATATTTACGGTAAATTCGCTGTTTTCTTTCCTTTGAGTGGCAGCTTACCCTGAGTGTTGGTGGTCAAGATTTTACTCTAGAAATGGATCATAGCAATTGACCTTGTGTATGTTCTTTTTCATGATTGTGCAATGTTTTTCAATGAATTTGATTTATTTAGGCATTTATTTGAAGAGAGTAAAGAAATAAGATGACCAGATGGCCAATGAGGTCAGCAGGTTTGAAGGTTGAAAGTAACAGACCCTAAAGGCTGTTTAATCGAGCCTGCTGTGACTTTCAAACTGCAGTTTTGCTTATATATCACAGAGCATATCCTTGAAAATATCGTTCTGTTAAACTTGGTGTCAGTACAATTGGATGTTTATCTATAGTTGCTCTTTCTCAAGGTGATGAATGCATGAAGTGGTAAAATTTTCTGATACCTTTTGTTTTGTTATGGATGCTTTTCATTGTTTCACTGCTGTTTAATTATTCCCCTCTTCTAACTTTTGATTGATTTTCTTCTACTTTTTTTTGTTTCATTATCTTCTTCCCTCAAGGAATAATAGCTATTGAATCTATGGAAATACACTCCCAGAGTCAATATATAAGGTCTTGGGGTGGAATTTAATAAGACATTCTTTTTAAAATGATAATGGTTTTTATTTTATTATAGTCAATTTTTTTATTCAGTAGTGTTCTGTTTTTGAGATCACTTTTGCTGCTTTTTATCACCTACTACCTTTAACTTTTATCTTGTTAAATAAACCTTCAGTTTATTTGGTCGATATTGATTTTAGGCCTTTCACGGTAATTAAAAATTCCATTCCAAAGAATCGCTAAAGGAACGCATTCAAAAAAATTTTACATGAATGACATTCTGCTCACTGATGCCTAATTTTTGAGATAGAACAATAATTACGTTCAGATAGGAATAACATTATATATTCGGTTGCTAAGTCGCCCCATTGTTCTGTGACGCCCACTTTTCTGGCGGGACACGCCCACTTCTTGGCATAACAAACAGCCTCCGTTTTAAGTAAGTTAAGGTAAGTTATTTTAGGTTGATTTATGTTATTTTAGGTTAGTGTATTTAACTAACCTAACATAACCTACCTTAACCTCACCGTTCGTTACGTGAGTACCGTATTATAGCATATTTACATGTCCGTTCCTTCACTTTTATATGCGACGTTCCTATAACTTCAAAGTTGAATAACTCAAAAATAACGCATCAGCAAGCAGAATGTCATTCAGTAAAACGTTTTTAAATGTGTTCCTATAGCGATTCTTTAGAACAAAATTTTTAATTTCCGTGAAAGGCCTAAAATCAATATTGATCGTTTATTTTTCCATGCAGTGGAGAAGTGGTGTTTAAGCACACCTTGTATGCAAGTTCTGTATTTCCTAAACTCTATACTAAATAGTGCCTTCATCCTTTTCTTTGGATGAACCTATTCATTTATCACACTGGAGATCTTTTAGTGGATGAGATTTGAAAATCTCTTCATTGGTTCACTGCTTCAATTCGAGTATTATTATACCAATAGTGTGCACAGCCCATCAAAAGTGATAGGACTCAATACCTATCTTGAACAAATTTTTTAGATCTCGATGACAAAAAAATTGTCCATGCTAACAGTACTCGTTATAAAAAATATTCTTGTAAGTGTGCACAGGTGAAACTCATATCACAGATGAAGGATCATTATACCTACCCTTATGAGCGTTTCAGAGAAATGGAAGAAGTGGACTCCAAACAAATTAACCAAGGATACCATTAGGTAGTAGCAAGACCCTTGGAGATTCCATGGACAACATCGTTTTGGCTAGGTGAACCTGTAGAAAAAATTTCTACATTACCTAACCTAGGCTAACCAAGCCTATCCTGATAAATTGTCAACATATCAATGCATGTACAGGCCATCTTTTAATGTTACACCAAGGAATTTGGTATCCATGGTATCACAAAGTCAGATGAAAGCATAACGGATGGTCTAGGTTACTAAGGAAGGACCAAGCTGCCTGACTTTTTTCTCTTTGTTACTGCGGTAGTGCTGCTCTAGCTTTTCTTTTGAGTTCTCTGTCAAGTCTCCTTCTTCTTTGCTGAAGCATTTCCATGTTTTTTAGTGTGACAATTTGCTCACATTCAAGATAAACCTATCTTTCTGAATGTTTATAACTGCAGAACTTTCAATGTTTAAATGTAATCAGTAACCATTATACTGAATTACCAAATATACATCCCATATTTCTCAAGAAGCAGACACCAAACAAATATATAAATGAATGTGTAAATAAATACATGAATGAATATGTAAATAAACACATGGGTATCATTAGGTTAGAAGATTGTTTAAGCATTGCATCAAGCACAGACCTGCAGATGTCTCAATTGTAGGAACATGTGCAGATGTAACATGTTACACATCCTTCCCCTTAAACATCTTCAAATGTATTTTATTGAGCATTGTTAAAAATACCACTGGCTCCTCAACTTACAAAAATTTGAGTTACAAACATTCTGAATCGGAAATACGAACATGAGCTGACTGATACAACTTTGCTTTTAATAACATTTGTCATAATTTTTTACTATCCTGATTATTTGAATGTTTAATATTACATCTTCTATCTCTAATTTTTCTTTTTTTGCCACATATGTATGGATAAGGGGTTTTTAGTATCCTTGATTGCTAATTTTGGATCAAATATTACTATATGACCTATCAACAATTCATGTGATGAACCGCTGTTGAGAACCGACTGTGTTTGTGTGTTGGGAAGCCAGTGTACAGGGAAAATAAATTTTGTTTATGTCCCGCTAAACCTAAAGTTAAACTTACCAAGTGTGAAATATCTATACATTGACAAATTGAGTTTAAACAGTGGAAGTTAAATTGAGCATCTTGAAGAGGATGTGTTCCACATTTGTGTAGAATCATGCACTTCACATTCGATCTGCAACTGTAAGTTGACATATTCCCCACACTTCAACATTTTTAGTCACAAATCAGGCTGGTTTTCTGCTTCAAATGCTGAAATTTTTCAGCATGGTTTATATTTTCAGCTATTTATTTTGTGAAGGATTACAAATAAGGTAAAATAGATAATCATGTGTTGCATTGTAAATGCACTTGTATCAAAAGACTACTTTTTTCCCTGCCAGTAAATTGATAGGGATAAATATGAAGGTTGCCAATGATGCCAGGGCGACTTGGTTCACGTGTTGCTTGCAATACCGCCCTTTGATGGATCATTTGAGAAATATGTAATAATCTTTTATAAACAATGGTCTTTAATGGATAAAGTTGCTAACAAGTTATGACCTTCAATTTGAGCTGAATATTAAACTTCAATTTAACCCATCACAGTCAATGTGTTTAAAGTCTAATTCCACTAAAACTGACATTTGGGAAATTTTGCTGCTGGGAGCAACTAGTACAAACTTTAATGTTGAAAGGTAAATCAAATGCATGCAAATAAAATTTTTGGGCTGCATTAATGTTGTTCATTGCTTTAGTTGATAGATGCAAGCATCTATTTTTGAGTGTGATATACCATTTTCCTTTACTTTTCCACGACTGATTGTTGTTGTATTGGTGTGCAGGTGAAGATGACGACATTGCAAGCCGAGAGGCGGGCATCATGGCTCTGGGTGAACAGTACAAGAAGGCAAACCAGCCCGAGAAGCTTGCTCAGCTCATCCGTGACACTCGACCCTTCCTGAGCGAGATCAGCAAAGCCAAGGCAGCTCGGCTAGTGCGCAGCTTGGTTGACATGCTGCTCGACCTGGAGGGCGCCAGCAGCCTGGAGGTGGCCGTGTGCCAGGAGAACATCGAGTGGGCCAAGAACGAACACCGCACTTTCCTCAGGCAGAGCCTCGAGGCAAGACTCGTGTCCCTGTTGTACGACACGTGCCAGTACACTCAGGCTCTGACGCTGGCCGCCCAACTTCTGGCTGAGCTCAAAAAGTTGGATGACAAAAATCTCCTTGTTGAGGTACAGTTGTTTGAGAGCAAAACCTACCACGCGTTGGGCAACTTGCCAAAAGCAAGAGCTGCTCTCACATCCGCCCGCACCACCGCCAATGGCATATACTGCCCTCCCAAACTCCAGAGTGCTCTCGATTTGCAGTCAGGTGTGCTTCATGCTGCTGAGGAGAAAGACTTCAAAACGGCCTTTTCATACTTTTATGAAGCATTCGAAGGTTACGATAGCATTGGAAGTCCAAAAGCCCTGACTGCCCTCAAGTACATGTTACTGAGCAAGATTATGCTTAAAACTCCAGAGGATGTCCAGAACATCGTGAGTGGAAAGCTTGCTCTTCGTCACAGCGGTTCCCACGTTGAGGCAATGAAAGAAATTGCTGCTGCAAGCAGCAAGCGGTCCCTGGCACGTTTTAAGGCTGCTCTCACCACCTATAAAGAGGAGCTCGAGGGTGACATGATCGTTAAGGCCCATCTTAAGACTCTGTATGACACTATGTTGGAGCAGAACCTATGTCGTATAATCGAGCCCTACAGCAAAATTCAAGTGTCGTACATCAGTGAAACAATCGGCCTGCCTCAGGATCTAGTGGAGCGGAAACTCAGTCAAATGATTTTGGATTCAAAATTGACCGGTATTCTTGACCAAGGCACTGGCGTCCTGGAAGTTTGGGAAGCCTCAACTCCAGACCAGACCTACAAGCATGCACTTGACACCATCAAAGCTATGGAGAAAGTTGTGGACGTCCTTTATAAGAAGGCAAAACGACTCACGTAAAATTGGCTTGTCCTAGCTTCGGTAGCGTGAACTGGCGGATTTGTTTGCTGATTTATATCTTAGTCTAAATAGCTCATTAATGTAGCTTTTATTAATGTCTTACTTGCTGGTGTTCCCTCCTTGTGTACAACCAAATACTTCACAACTCTTAGGTCCAAGTCTTTTTGCGCAAACATTTGTGTTCAACACGATTAGGAGATTTGATTTACCTCGAGTTAATTTTCATGCTCACTGTGCTTTTTTCTTGCCGTTGCTGTCATTTGGTTTCTCCGTATCGATGGTTCTTTTAGTCTCCAAAATTGATTTCACATACCAAACGATGATGATTTTTTAGCTCCGTTGAAATTGCAGTAGGTTCATGTCATTCTTATTGTTGGTGAGATTCAAATTGCTGTTGTATAAAATCGGATGCCTTACCCTTCTAATAAACGTGTAGGTGTTCGTGTTAGGTACATGCTTACTGCTGCCCTCGTGGACAATGTACCTAAGCTCAGTGCGCTAGCTGCTGCTTTGAGTAAAACATATACCTCAGTTAACGTGAAATTCTTTCTAGCTAATACAGTGTGCTGTTGTTGGAAGTAGAAAGTTTTGCAAGTAATATATTCATGTATCTTATATTTATGAGGTGAAGAAGATAACGTTGACGGCAAGCTTTTCTTGGTCTTTTTTCCTTCTTATGAATGGACTAATTTCTCCTACGTGCGTGGTAGAGAATGTGTACTTGTGGCGTGGAGACTCTAGTTCATGAATGGAATTCAACCTCCAGTTATAACTTAATCCTGAGCTTATTGCATTAGATTTTTGACATCTCTTACCATTCAAGCTCTAATAATGAAGCTGTTGTACTTCGAAACCTGAGCGATCTAGGTCAAGTCCTCGCCTTACTCAGTGCGGACTGAATTTTAACATCACGCGCCATTCTACCGCGACTAACTTTCTATGATAAAATATCAAGTAGAGTTAAAACAAAGCGTCTTCAGCGTACTGAAGTTTGAAAAGAAAAAACGGTTTATTTCCAGTAAACTGAAGTTGCACAGTTGGTGGTACAGCAAATGTCTTTTGTTTTTTGTATCTTATTTTTTGGCAAATCTCTTAATCTGGCGGGTTGTGTTAGCGTGTGCTCTCATTTTGGTCCAATGGTTAAGTTACAACATTAATTTCTTCAACATTTTGTGTGTTGTGCTGCAATCTGGCCATGCTGTTGTACATTTGGCTATTGAATTGGTCGAGCTGCTTGTAAAGTTCCATGGTGAGGAGGAATTTTTTAATCAACGGAGATAATTTTATTATTAAGAACAGGAATTGAGCGTCTAACTTGCGCTACAGTCTGGTAATCTGTCCATGGCTATTGTTTTATTTGATTAGTATTTCTGCTGAAATTGAACAGCGTTGCGAGCACGGGTTCTGGCGTGAATAAATCCGCCAGTCAACTTCATCCTGCGAGTAGGAGCGTGCTCTGTTCTTTAATGGGTTTGTGCGGATCGCATTGCAAGTTACTTCTAAATTTTTGTTGAAGATCACTCCTATATTCGTGTGGATTGCAATTCGATATTACTGATGAAGCTCGTTTCAAAATAAGTACTAGGATTTCAGACTAAGAACTTCCTGTTTGAATTCAACTTTGGTATCATCAAAAGCTCTTCGTTTTTTGGCGCAAAATGACAAAGAACGAAGAAAGATAAATTTTCCCTTTTTTGTTCATATGAAAGCCTTAATAGTGTGCTGTATGTTCGGTATAAATTGACGTACCTCCTTGTAAATACGTGGAACTTTGACTAGTGTAAATTATCAGTGATAACTACTTCGTACAATAAAAATTCGAACTTCTTGCATTTCATCATTTTCCTATGCAATGTAGATTGACAGCTGATTTAGATGATCTCAGTAGCGGAAAAATTTGAAGGAGTGTGTGACGACATGATGCGGAAACTTCGGCTAACGTGAAGAAATACCGAGCGAGTTACTGAAAGCAGGCATTGACGATTTTGACTCGTGTGTTTGTACCTGATGGTGGAAATTTAGTATCAGGTTAATAAATTCTCATAAAATAAGACTCGTAAAAGCTGCGAAGAGCAAAAATACTTTCCTGTAATCAAGATTTGGCAAAGGTTGAGACCGATTTTACGATCAGGAGTTTCTTGTACGAGGAGCCACTCTCAGTGAGCTTCATTTTCTAGCCGTGCGTATCAGTACATTAATGAGCTATTTGAGTAAGACGTGGCTTGTGAATTACCACCGCTGTAAGAATGAAGGATCTTGTGTGGGGACATACCATGTGCATGGACTCGACTCGGTATAAAATGCCTCTCTAGATTTCGAACACTTCTGTTGTGATTACGAGAGACTAAAAATTTTGGCCTCAAAGCACCCATCTCTTCTTCCATCCGTACGTCTGAGGTCACGCGATACACCGGGCAGGCAGCACTAGTCGGAACGTGATGAACATTTTGAAGGTGCGGTTCTCCGCACTCTGAATGCACAATGTGGCTCCGCCCAGCAAAGAATTAATTTCTAAACTTTTTGCGCGTGGTTGTATCCGATTAGCTTTCCGTTCAAAAGGTGAATATAAATGTTTTTATTTCGGTAATTGTTACAGATTCTGGATTTCACTGCACGTTTTTTGCAAGTGTAATTTAATTCACTGAAAGCGTGGAATTCATTAGTCCGGAAAAAATGTTTGGAGCATCAACAATTATTTTGTTGCTCTGATTGTTTATTCGGGGGGAATGAATTCTACGCGTTCGCTGAGAAAGGAAGTTATAGTCAAAAATGAAATATTTAGCACACAAGTTAGCAGGGTCGATATCACCTTGTAGCCTGACCTAGAATAGGTGAACGTTTTGCTGTTTATAAATAAGGTTTTGTAAGGGCTTCTGTTGTTACAAAACAAAGAGCTAAGAGCTAGTAACTCTAAGAGCTTCTGTTAAAAAGAGCTAAGTTATTCATATTGAATATTCGTTCGCAAATCATAAAAAGCTCGATTTAGCTTTGAACCCTTTTGAACAAGATATATTTTCAGCTGAGTATTTGGTATGAACGTATGAACATTGAGCTGGAGGGTATGAACTATATTATTCTCATTCATTGTGAATGATACTTCCCACCATTCACATCACAAAACAATGAATAAAGTCTTGGGATGATTTGGATGACGTTAATTTCTTTCACTATGTTGATATTATTGGAGTGTTGCTTCTTATTTATCAAATCCGTTCGTCGGACATTAAAGTTAATTGTGAATTTTATTCTAGCTCTTCAACTCAAAAATTGTTCCATTTTAGCTTTCTACATTCCAGCCCTTCGACTCGACAAGTGCCCCATGTCAGCTTTCTACGTTTTCCACGAGCCTCCGCTGCTGTGCGTGTGGTAGACAATTATTGTAGTCAAGGTTACTTTGAGCTCTAGTTCCATTTTGCAGTTGACTCATCTGTAAAGGTAAACGGTTAAATTAATATTTCGGGCGTAGGCGGCATGCGTAGAGGGGAGCAGTAAAGGACTCGTGTCCGTGCTTTAATGTTGATTTCATCAACACCCTTCAACATTATTATTATTTGAGCTCATTTACGTTGTAGGCGATGTTAAAAAAAAAATTGCTCTCTCAACATTTTACTATTCATACGACATGCATCGCCCCTAGAAATTCCTAGCGATTCCCTCGGAGAACACTTTAGTAGCATTTTACTAGTCATATAACATGCGTCGTCAAATCGAAATTCTTAGCGAAGCTAAAAAACACTTTGGTAACATATTAATATTCTTGTGACGTGTTTTTAAAAATAGAAATTCCTAGCGATTCCCTAGGAGAAGACGGAAAGCATGTGGAATATCACAACGCATGAAGAGCAGAGGCCGCGGCTCGCCACGCTTCTCAGCTTGTTCCCATGGAGATCGTCAAGTCACCGAGTTTCCGGTGCGGAGGATTTTTTCAACATAATGTTATGCTCGAGCGCAAGTACCTTATCGTTTATTTTTACAGGTGTTCATTTTCAAAGTTAGATGAAAGTATATATGAAAGCCAATGTTGCTCACGTTGCAACGTTTGCTCTTGAGTTCGTTACATGGTAGCCAATGTTGCTCACTTCGCAAACAAACAAAAACAAACAAACATCGGCATCTACGGATGCTTTATTTCCAATTGAAGCATGATACATATCACCTTTTACATTGGTTTTTCAAATGCCTTATAACTAACACCAGGACGCCATGACGCTTTCCCCCAGTCAAAGACCGGTACCCAATTCAGACACCTGGGTAGAGTGGGGTATTGTGCTTAGAATTTTTTCTTCTATACCCAACAGAGAAAATCGCCACCAGCGCCTAGACTCGAACCCGCGTTTCCCGCACGGAGTCAGGTCCTATAGACACACGGCTATGGCGAGCACGCAACATCGGTGCTTCTGAGTCGTTACACGGAAATCAATGTTAATCACTTTGCAAAATTTGCCCTTGAGTCCTGCAAAACAGAGCGTTACCATGGTGATTCCAGCTAATTGAATTCAAACCTCCAAGTGACTCAGATATGATTGGTATTTTAAATTATAGTTCGAGACCACATTTCTTTCGAGGCAAATCATTAACGACGGTTTGAAGTATACTGTTTAGAATCCTCAATTTTATTTGTAATTTACATTTTTTAAAGTGTCCATATTAGTTCTTAGGTAAATCAGTTCTCTAATTTACTTGGTGATTTAGATTTAAAAAATGATATTGTATCAAAGTTTCGTGTGAAGGAGCATTCCAGTTTGCTTGGCCTAGCACTCGTTGAAAACCAATTTTTACTCACCATTATAGGTAAATCATAATGTGAATAATAAATCATAAATAGATAGATAAGTAAATAATAAATAAATAAGTAAATCATAATTGGCCGACATCAGGATCCCGCGTCTCTGTAGCATTGAACCTCAATTCTTTGTTTCGTTAAAATGTTTTAAACGGTTTCGTTATCCTACTCCAAATGGTCAAATAAGCAGCGCGGCCTACAAATACCATGAATTCCTTGTCAACCGTAAAATTATTTGAAATTTTTTCATTTTTTTCTTATGCATTTCTGAGCCTCCTTTGAGAAGAAGAGGGAGGGCTCCGCGAAGCTGTGTTTAAATTTATGTAAATAAATGTCCTACATTTTGATCGGACTGTCCATAGTAGGGAAGTAGGAAAAGCAGCTTAAATTCCGAAAAATTCGTTGTTCATCATCAAGTAATTATCTAATGGAAAACAATTGTTAAAAGTGTTCGTCCGTAGTGAGGTATCGTTAGATACAAAAATAGAGTTCTTGGCTGAACTTATTTCATACCACAAAAACTGCGCATCTTAAGGCACACAATTTGTGAATTGAAGCCTTCACTGCAAGGGTTATCGAATGTACGAAATGAAAATATACATTTTGTTGAATTTCACATCTATTACATGTAATTAAATTTTCATTGGAACTTTGTTGAACAGTTCTTGGAATGAGAGACTTCGTAAGAAAATGGACGACAGAAATCCCAAACTTCCTGTCATGCGAGAAATAACGTTTCTTATGCATCTGAAAAACAATTTAATATCAGCACGTCAAATATGACAATTTTACTCCTTCATTACCTTCCTGTACGTCATAGCTGTGTCATGGTCTAATTTTAGAAGTAAGCGTATTCACGTCTCCTACGATGAAAGCTTCCAAAGACTTCAATTATCGTTTTCTACTTCAGCTGCTTCATTTAGATGCGTATCAATGAAGTAATCACTTTCCACTACATCACGTAAACTAATAGTCAATGTTTTATTTAACACACGGCCGGTAGCGATTGTGTATCAGTATTTCTCTGATCTCGAAGACGGTCTAGTTTCCTGTGTCATCGCTTCGGGCTTACAACTCAATTCTTAGCTTCCGTGGATTCTGGCCATTGTAATTTGAAATCGTGTTGAAGGCAAAGGTTCTTCGATTAGGTTCTGGAGTAAGTTGCTTTCAGTATTTAAACAATTTGTATTGGTGGATATGAAAGTCAAAATGGAGTTCAGTACAAGATATTTTGCACCGTGGTGCTTCATTTTAATTTTCTTTCTAGCCAAAACTGATGCTAAAGATTCTCACTCGACGGAAATTAAGGCAAACACTTTCCACCAGACACAAATTGAGGCTAAAGACTCTCACAATGGTGTAGGCACTGGTTTTCATTCCGAACGGGAACATACAAATTTGTGTTTAAGTGATTTCCTATCTGCACTAAACCACAACACCTCTGAAAAGACGAATCAATCAAATTTTGCAATTCACAAGCAAGAACTCATACTCCTCACTCCTCAAGTCGAAAAATCAAACTTTCCGGACTTTTTCATCTACATGAAGAACAGAAGCATCTGCTCGGCAACATGTTCTCACCAGCCGCCAGTTTTCGTGAACGGATCTGAAGTGAACATTGAAGATTGCGTCGTGGAACATCTTTCGTCGAACCAAGACCACCACAGCGGTCACCAGATGGAGCGGTTCTCGGTGTTTAGCGTGCATTTCGAGAGGGTGCAGTGGCCCGTGATCATTTGTCTCTGGATTCTCCTGGCAGCGCTCGGCAAAATTGGTGAGTAGTTAAGTGGTCTGGAATAGTCGTATATCAAGCCTCGACATTGGCACCTATTATGACTTGGAATGAAACTTGTTGCCTGTAATCGTTTTTTTAGTTTCATTCTACACAAGGAATGAAAGAGACTTGTTCAATGATGAAAATATATAACAAAACGCTAAATTTACTGTACTGTTTGTATTGATGCTGTTAAAACTTATTACTGACGAAGTATTTATGTAAAATGTCCAACGTTCCTTCTTGAAAGGGACGAACGTGGATGACTGTTCGCACGTAAGTGTCTGAGATTACAATTCTGCACCATGGTCTCATGATGCCCAAACTCGCAGCGGTAACAAAGTTAACAGAATGTGAACCATCGCGAGGTTTATATTCCGCGAGCAGCAGGCTAAACTTCATGGCTCGAATAATGCAGGAACATGAAGAGAAACTTGCGTGCTATGTTTTCACTCATAGAATACTGTTAATAGAAAACTCCATTTTACTAACAATCTAGCAGGAACCAACTAAAATTATAATACTCTTCATCTATGGGTTTTTAAATATTCTATGGAATATGTAGCATGCATTGGCTACGCGTCCTGGTCGACTTTTAACTAGGTAGGTTCCAATACACAATCCTGCGGTAGATGCTATAGGAAGAGCTGAATTAATTAAGTAAACGACACGAAAATTCGTAACATGGCGTGTACGCAGAAGCGTTTTGAACCATTTTCTACGATCACCTCAGAGTAGGCCAAGAGACAGCCACTCTTATGAACTCAAATACATCTGAATTAGAAAACATTCATGCTAATCAAACCTCATTTTGAATTTAAGTTTGAAATTATTTTAACTAGCCTTGTCCCGCGGTCGTGAAAAATGGTGTGATGAGCTGTAACTGCTGAATTTGTGGAAATGTTTACGACATTTCATCGTTGGAGTAGGAATTTTGGTGTTCTCGCTTCTGACGTTTTGGTCTCTGAGTTTAGGAGTAGATTTCTATTATTTTCACATTAATGGCGCAAATACACTTTGTTATGAAGTGTGAGGATTTTGACATGACGTGGGTAAACTCATTTTATGTCAAATTTTGATATTATCACACAAGAACTCATACTTCTAGCCAGAATTTAAAAATCCAACTTTCAAGATTTTTTCATCAACGTACAAAACAAAAACATCTACTCGTCCTCTTGCTCTCATCCCCCGCTGGTTTTAGAATTTTAGGTAAACGTAAGAGACAAGCAGAAAAATATACTGAGCAAAAATCTACAATTTGACCCTCTTCATTTTGTAACCTTTTCACACAGGTGTTTTACTAAGTTTTGTAATATTCAAATGACTGATCAATGTTTACGGAGTTGTTCTACTGAATACTTTTTCTGTATTACAAAATTTGAAAGATTTAATTATAAGATGAATGCATTACGTTCTTCAAGGTGCGCGTCTGACCTGCAGTGGTTGTGTGGAAGGAAGCTCAGGGTCCAGACACCGGAATGAAATTAACAAAAAAATCCATTGTGTTGAGGACAGGAGATTTGTGGGGCCAAGTTTGTTCCTTCAAAACGTAAGAAGTTGGTACTGATAGTATTGTTGTGTTCTATTTGATGTGTGAGATGTACTAATCGAAATGTTCTAATCTGTATTCACATACACATCTTGTAAAACCCAAATATGAAAAATATTCATAATTTTGATATGACAGCCTGCATCAGCCGAGATAGGTTTTTGGCGGTTGTAAAATGTTCGTTGAGTGAGAGTCTGCAATGTCGGTGAGGTCTTTTCCATCACTCAGTCATTCAGGCGGTCGAATCTCACCTTATCTGAGAAATATTTCTTTTCTGAAAACATGATCTTGTATGAGCACAGCTTCATTGAGCTTGTTCTGGAGTGCCTTAAATTAAATTAGGTTAACCCTTCAGTTTGCCCTGATAAAATAGTTGGGAACAATGGGTCTCTGAGGAATTAAACATCAATCGGCTTTTGAAAATGTGAAATAACTTGAAATTCTAAAATGCATGTACTTCTGCGGAAGTTATCACTAAATCCCTTGGCTCCTGTGATTAAAAGGACGAAGAATACTTTTGTAATTGCGCGTTACTGACTGAAGATAGAATCAAGTGCTAAGCAAGAGAAAACAACTTCACCGAAATCGTGCCTTGAAAGCATTGGTGAGCGTGACGTCATGCATTCTAAGTTTTCATGATAATTGAGTCAGAACGAAGCATAGTCGTCCATACTCAATTTATTTTTGAGTTTTCCCTAACATGCAAGCTTCTTCGATGGAACAATTCGAGTTTCAACGGTGTAGAGCATGCTTGTATTTCAACCGAATGTTTTCAAATCATTGTACATGGTATTATGCGTAAATGAAAAGTATGGCCTTCAAATTACATCAGTTGAAGTAGTTAAACATCATCTTTTGGATGTACACATCATGGGTACAGGCCGTTAGTTAGACGCATAAGTTAAATATTCTTCCAGTTGCTTCCAAGCATAACACATGAGGCCGGCAGTTGCCACACGCCTGTCCTGAATACAAGGACAAATATAAATGTCCTCAACATCCCGTGACAGAGAAGTTACTGAAGAGTAAGTGGAGTCTTCGCACGCGTGTGGGACAAGGGACGCAACGTCAAATCATTTATTTTCTAGAGCCAGCAACCTGCATAATAATTCTGAGTAAAAAAAAATGACTGAAAGATGTTTTTCAGCGGCTCAATGGCACATAAACATTACTGAGGCGCCGGCACCAAATGTGCACCAAATTTCGACGGAGCGATTGTTGCTGCTGTAATATGCGAATACACGCGCGTTATGGAAACCGGTTTATGCCAGGCTGCCACGGCTTTCTATTTAGTTCGCTGGAATTGAAGATGGTACTTGGAGAAAATGTAGCAGAACACTAGGATGATTTTGTATTACGATTGAAATTATTGAAGCAAATTAGATGCATGTGAAATGTTTCGATGAACAATTGAATGGCTTCTGTTTCGAAAAATATTCTATTATGAAGCAGATATTGATCGAGGAAGAACTATTCTTGAATTTTGGATCCTCCTTCTTGTGATACAATGAGTGAGCTAAATTTTTTGCTCTGAGACAGATATTCTTACCACATTATGAATATGGATGAGCTTTTTCTGCGTTTCATGTTTAAAAAATAAGTACTTGCATGGTTTTCTTGAAATCTGTCAGCTAAGATATTTACATGTATCTACTGCCCAGAAAGAAAAGAAAAGAAAGAAAAACAGTTTATTTCCAATAGAGATGGGACAAAATTACCATCATTGGTTTTTAAAATATCTTAAAGTTAACACACTTAAATGATACACACACACGAGTATTGTAATACCCATGTCACTAGTCGAAAAATGATTGAGGGCAATAAACTCCTAATCTTGCTTAAACTACATTTGATAATACATGTAATGATAATTATAAGAGATAACACAACTTCATGACTTTTGACAGTTTACATGTACATGACATAAAACTTCGCAATTCTTGACGCAAGGAAATACTATATGAATCGCTTGTTTCGGCCGATGTTCAAAAATGTTATTTCAAGGAAAGCGTAAAAAAAAGTATATATAAGCATGTGGAACACGAGGATTACAAGTTTTGGATTTCTAATTAAATAATTTTAACATAACGATCATTAGTTGATATGCATTTTATTTAAATATAAATGGATGATCACACAAAAAATGGAAAGTTTTTACGGGAATGCTTTACAATAACAAAGAGATGACGAGTTCGGTTATGTTACAAATTGAGAGTGAACAGAAAGAGACCACTATTTCTAGCTAAAAAAGCCAGTTATCGGTTTAGTACACACATGTGCATATAGATATGTAAATATATACACTTGTGCTGCCTTCGCAGCAATTTAGAAAATTAATATTTTCAAACAGCGATAGAAAATTTAGTCCTCCTAACATCGAGAGAACCATT
>JACJUY010002559.1:74292-96615 GCA_014220935.1 Platorchestia sp. MABIK | reverse complement strand
CTTTTATTGCAGACATAATGAATTGTATTTTTGAACTGATGATGGAGCTGGACTCCGAAACGTTTTCCAATTAAATATGATTAATTTCCTTGGAATTTTCTTCGTTTTTAAGTTTTTAATCAAATTGCGACTCGAGCAAACTACTGATCCGTTCAGATTTATGAAGTATTTAAGAGGTGCGAGACGCGTAGTGAGCGCCCCCAGACGGTGCTGAAGAGGACGGATGTTAGGAATAAGTTAGGACTGGAGTGTGGTGTGTATACGATATTAGAGCAAATGCACTGCTTGGTTGTGATGACGTAGCAATGAAGGACGTATGAAAGATGACGTCATATTTGCATAACGTAGAAGTAGAACTCAATGCGCGATTATCTTCACGGCGCAATCAAAGCTCATTTTTGTGTCTCCGTTTGCTGGTCCTAGCGAAAGTTGCCATGGTTGTTGAGGTAGTGTAACTTTTCTTGTACTATACAACCATTGCTGATTCTGTAATTTGTACTTTCACAGGTCTGACAGTGGTACGTCTACTGGTACTTCCACACTGGTACCAAAGTTCTCTTACTACCACTACCACGACTACGACTTGCGTGCTGATGGTGTGCTGTTGTCTGTAGAGCTAGTAGGGGATGAGGCAATTGTTATCAAATGTTCAATACATTGTTGGCATTGAGTCGTTCTTTTATTCGCCTTTACATCATGTTTATAAGGGTTTGGATGAAAAACTTGAATTTTGAAATCTTTTTATTGCGTGAAAATGTGAAGAAATACACGTTTAGAAATCAGAGTAATAAATAATGTAGTCAACAAGAAAGTTCATGAATATTAATAGTGATGCATGTGGAAGTGAGACGTCTATTTCTTTCAATGTAAATATTAGAAAATTCAAAACAAAAAATAGCTTCCTGCTTTTAACAGAACTCTAATGCTTATTGAAACACCAATAAATACTTATTAAAATACATATAAATACTTATTGTAATACCTGCATAAACTCCCGATCGAGTGAGAAAAAAAGTTTTGTAAATTGCCTACAGCAACGAAGAATTTTTTTGAAGGTTTCGAATCGTACTGAAATAAAACTAAAGGCTGGCCATGTTGTACAAATCGGGATTTTAAAACAACTCTATGTTTTGATTCAAGCTGATTCACGCTCAAGTGCATAAATATGTAACTAAAATCTTTAATAACTTACATTATACAGACCGTGATCATAATATAAATAGATTCAATCATATATAAATAGATTTAATTATAACAGAAGTAGATTTAATCATGATCTACATAAATAGGTGCAAACACTTCAACTTAGTAGGAAATAATGCACGAGAACATGATTGGAGACGAATAGAAGTTAGGAGTGGCATTTTAAATCGAATTTGGTTCACTCAGAAATTCGTAACCCGAAATAAACCTAAAATCGTGTTAAGTAACGATGAAGTGCTGTTCGCATTCGTTATATCCACACATGCTGCATCAAACTAACTCGATAATTTTAAAATGCATACAGAATATAGCGGGTCTTCTGAACAGAGTTAAATGTAATATTCACTCGAATGATATACTGCGTGAAACCATTTAGGCGTTTGTCATAATTCTACTGTAGGAAATTGACTTTACTGGTCGCAGAACAAGGCTGTTCGATCGCAAACAAGACAAACCATTAAAAATTTGATGAGGGTAATGGGTGGGCTTCGTGGGTTGAAATAGTGGACGATTCTGATTACGTTGGACTGGTTTTAACCGCGATTTATTCCTCTTGGTAAGGTCGATGGGGAAGATTCTCGTAGACCGTTCACTGTCTGGAGTTGTGAGTGACGTGTTCTTGTGCTAGTTTGGAACCTTGTTCATGTGCATTTGTAAAATTTTGGGTCCTAGTTCCTACGAAGTTGGATAGGATAATGTACGGGCCTCGTTTTTGCGTACTTGCACAATTATTGAAGGACCTAGTTCCTGTGCTTTTATATGCTTCAAGAAATTTGTCCATGCGTGTTGGTCCAATTTTGGGACCTTCTTCCTGAGATAGGTTTTCCTGGTGCTGATTCATGTGAATTCTGCACGGGATTTAGCTTTGATGAGTTTCCCGGGGTAGATAATTGTCAATTCCATACGAAATTTAGGTGTGATAAGTTGCCCGGGGGGTAATTATTGTAAATTTCAGATGGGATTTAGTTTTGATGGGTTTCCCAGGCTAAATTATTATGAATTCCATACGGGATTAATTTTTACGATTTTCCTGGGATAGATTATTATGAATTCCACACGGAATTTAGTTGTGATGAGTTTCCCAGGGAGTAGATAATAATAATTATCGTCAATTCCATACGGGATTAATATTTTAAGATTTTCCCGGGGGTAGATTATCATGAATCCCACACGGGATTTAGTTCTCCCTGGTGTAGGCGAGGGTTGAGAGCTGTTTGTTGATCCAGGCGATGCCTTGTGGCACGCTCGCATACACCCCGGGGATGCCCGGCTCCCCACACCCAATGCCCCACGCCACGATGCCAACTTGCACGAAAGTCGCGTGGTCGTTGGCGTAAGGGCACACCAGGGGGGATCCGCCGTCCCCTTTGCACGCGTCCTCCCCATTGATTCCCCCACCGGCGCACGTGAAGGTGGAGTGCAGGTGGAAGTGCTGCCCCAGCCTGGTGGTGCGCAGCGCCGACTGGCAGGGAGCGTGCTCCACGATCGGCAGGGACACCTGTGCGGGTGAGATTTATTTTTTTCAGATGTTAACTCCGGAATATTTATTTTCCCGTCCTTGCATATCAACATTCATTTTTACATGTCAACTCCGGAACATTTATTTAATCGTTCTTGAATATCTACGTTGAAACATTCATGATGTCGTCGTTTAACACTGGAACATTTATTTTCTCATTCTTTGATACAATACAGCAGCATTCATAGTCACATGTCAACAGTGCAACGTTCATTTTCAGATGTGATCACCGGAACATTCACTTTCTCATTCTTTGATACCAATACAGAAACATTACCCATCACCTCATCCTTAGAAATCCATGCCAGAAAATCGGGCATGATTAAATAGATATCAAACTACACAAACCTCATTCTCCTGAAACTTGTTCTAAGTTTTCCTGTTATACCGATAATCTGAGATCAACTTTCTTAGGCCGCCGTCACACGGAGACCAAATGGTAACGTTTCATCATAATCATCTACAGTCAGCGGCACTACTCTGTCTGTCCAGGGCTACGAAACAATCAGATTTCAGCCTTAGTTTGACCAAACTGGTCGCAAACTAAGCCTGAAATCTGACGGTTTCGTGACGCTAGATAGACCGAGTAGTGCCGTTTACCATGGATTATTATGATGAAACGTTACCATTTGGTCTCCGTGTGACGGCGGCCTCATGGATGTTTTGAAACTCCCCTAGATATCTCGAAACTTATATCAAAGTTATCTACAATGATCACAATTTTCAATCAACTTTCTTGACGACAGCTTAGAACTCCCCTTGATGTTCACAAACCTGTTCAGAATTAATTTTCAGTAGAGATGTTACGCAACAAGCCTTTTTGAGGATGTTCTGGAACTCTTCTTCCTTGTCAAACTTATTCTGAACTTATTTTTAATACAAATTTCATATAAAAAACTTTTTTGAGGATATTCTAGAACTCCTCTTCTTTGCCAAACTCGTTCTGAACTTTTTTAAATAGAAATATCATACAAAAAACCTTTTTGAGGATGTTCTGGAACTCTCCTTCCTTGCCGAACTCGTTCTTGCCCCAGCCGGTGACGAAGCACTTGGAAGGCTCGATGACGGTGTTGGGGCCAGGCAGGCAGATGGTGTCGATGTGAGGCGACAGCACCACGGGCGACTCCAGCAAGAGGAGCGCGTAGTCGTTGCTGAGGGAGCCAGCGTTGTACAGCTCGTGGGTGATCACTTTAGACACGCGCTTGTCCACGTGCTGGTACAGTTCGTATGTGCGTTGTGTGTCCCACTCGCCCAGACGGACCTGGTTTGCAAATGAGAACAATGCACGTGAGAAAATGGTGCAAGTGAGAGAACGGTGCACATGAGAGAACGGTGCAAATGAGAGAACAGTGCACATGAGAGAACGGTGCACGTGAGAGAACGGTGCACGTGAGAGAACGGTGCAAATGAGAGAACGGTGCAAATGAGAGAACGGTGCAAATGAGAGAACGGTGCAAATGAGAGAACGGTGCAAATGAGAGAACGATGCACATGAGAGAACGGTGCAAATGAGAGAACGGTGCACATGAGAGAACAAATGAGAAGATGCCCTAGAAGTCCCTGAACTTGTTCGGGTCCACAAGTAGCAATACTCAAATTTATCAGTGTACTGGATTTAAAAAATATTCTACTGCTGTATTGCTCGTGGTAAATAAATTGTTTAAAATGGCTTGTGACGTGTTTCTTAATCAGTAAAGATAGAGGGTCGGTGAAAGTGATCTCGACATAAACGAATACTTCATCTAATGCGTATCCCAACTTATATAGACAAAAATTATTATAGCTCCATGGCGAAATGAACGGCGAAATGAACGGCTTAATTCTAGGCACCTAATTTGCGGAGCAAATGATGGTCTGCTCAGCCAGAAGAAATCACGAAAAACCCAAGCAAAAAAGTGCCCAAGTTCTTCAGATCTTCATGTATGTAGTCAACCAAAGCCCAAGATTTTTTTTTAAATGGTACATTTTTGTTGATCGCTTCATTTTATATTGGCGTTTAAAATTAGGGTGGTTGTTTAGCATCTAATCTTCGAAGAAAAAAAAAGTAGAAGCTCTTTGAGTGGCAGGATTATACCTATAGTCTCTCTTACTCGTCTTCTTCGTTTTTTAAAATTACCAGAGGAGGTGCCACCTATGATAAATTCTTTGCCGTATCGTTGAGTATCGAACCAGCGACGCTTTCACTCAGAGTGTAACGCTGTGCCACTGCATCAATGAGAAGATAACTCTGCAACTCCCCACCTGACGTTACCCTCCCCATCTGACGTGGGAAATTAAATTAAATCTTCCTCCCCACCTGCCGTGGGAAATTAAATTAAATCATTCTCCTCCCTGACGTGGGAAATCAAATTAAATTTCCCTCCCCATCTGAAGTGGGAAATGAAATTAAATCTCCCTCCCCCTGACGTTTGAAATTAAATTAAATCTCACTTCCTCTGACGTGGGAAATTAAACTAAATCTCCCTGCCCACCTGCCGTGGAAAATTAAACTAAATCTCCCTGCCCACCTGCCGTGGAAAATTAAATTAAATCTCCCTGCCCACCTGCCGTGGGAAATTAAATTAAATCTCCCTGCCCACCTGCCGTGGGAAATTAAATTAAATCTCCCTGCCCACCTGACGTGGAAATTAAATTAAATCTCCCTGCCCACCTTGAGGATGCCCGGGGTGGTCTGCCAGGAGCTGACGCAGTGCGCTGCGGTGAGGACGACGTCAGGGTACAGGAGGGACCCCCCGCACACGTACAGGTTCACCTCCTCCGTGCCCACGTACTCTGTCTGCAGCACCGCCGCCATCCACGGGAACTCGCCGAACTGGGCTTGTTGTGCCTGTAGACGGTTAGGTTAGATTAGATGTTAGTTTAAGCCTCCGAAACCACAACAAAGACGTTCCTGAGAGAAGAAGGACGATGGATGTATTATTGGAATGAAACATCATTAGATGCAGAATGGTACAAAAGTCACTTCACCATTTCGAACATTTATTTCGCGATCCGTATCATTGATACATGACGGACTTGAAGATTTTCTCTTTCATTTCGTGTGTAAATCATTTTTAGAGTAGTCGGGTAATAAATGTTCGAAATCGGGAAGTGACATTTGCACCACTTTGTACAGTAGGTGTCTAGTTCACCGAGAACCGTAAACTGGAGTTTAAAAAGAACCGTAAACTGAAGTTTACCGTAGCAGAACCTCACCGTAAAGCCGGACACCCTGGCGTTGACACCGGTGGGGTTGCGGTGGCCACACTGGGGCAGGTACTGGTTGACGGGTCCTGGCACGGGCACCACGGCGGAGTTGGGGTGCTGGCAACACACGTCCAGGAAGTTGGGGCACTGGCTGTTCGAGTTGACCCTCGTGCTGCCCGTGTCGTTGAGGGTGTTGCCGAACCTGATGAAATTATTGAGTGTAATCTTTATTGAGTGTAATCTTTATTGAGTGTAATCTTTATTGAGTGTAATCTTTATTGAGTGAAATCTTTATTGATTGTAATCTTTATTGAGTGTAATCTTTATTGAGTGTAATCTTTATTGAGTGTAATCTTTATTGAGTGTAATCTTTATTGAGTGTAATCTTTATTGAGTGTAATCTTTATTGAGTGAAATCTTTATTGAGTGTAATCTTTATTGAGTGTAATCTTTATTGAGTGTAGTCTTTATTGAGTGTAATCTTTGTTGAGTGTAATCTTTATTGAGTGTAATCTTTATTGAGTGTAATCTTTATTGAATGAAATCTTTATTGAGTGTCTTTATTGAGTGTAATCTTTATTGAGTGTAGTCTTTATTGAGTGAAATCTTTATTGAGTGTAGTCTTTATTGAGTGAAATCTTTATTGAGTGTAATCTTTATTGAGTGTAATCTTTATTGAGTGTAATCTTTATTGAGTGAAATCTTTATTGAGTGTTGTCTTTATTGAGTGAAATCTTTATTGAGTGTAATCTTTATTGAGTGTAATCTTTATTGAGTGTAATCTTTATTGAGTGTAATCTTTATTGAGTGAAATCTTTATTGAGTGTAGTCTTTATTGAGTGAAATCTTTATTGAGTGTAATCTTTATTGAGTGTAGTCTTTATTGAGTGTAGTCTTTATTGAGTGTAGTCTTTATTGAGTGTAGTCTTTATTGAGTGTAATCTTTATTGAGTGTAGTCTTTATTGAGTGTAATCTTTATTGAGTGTAATCTTTATTGAGTGTAATCTTTATTGAGTGTAATCTTTATTGAGTGAAATCTTTATTGAGTGTAATCTTTATTGAGTGTAATCTTTATTGAGTGTAGTCTTTATTGAGTGAAATCTTCCTTCTGGTGACAGAAGTTAACACTTGCGGCAGGTAAACTGAACGTTCAACTCAAATTTAAAGGAAATTGGAGTATGCAACGTTGAAAATAGCAAACATTATCTGAATTATGTTTTCATTTAGTCTTGATTAAGTATTTTTGAAAAGTATCTCAGTCCAACTCTCGTTATATTTTTACCTGCGCTTGTGCAGCTTTTCGAGTGATTATACTGTAGCAATCAGAGAAGACAGATAAGGTTAGAGGGAGACTAATCTACTCATAGAGTTCGCTTTTCACTCGCTCGCTGCCTCTGCTTTGGTTAAGAAACTGCAAAACTATTTCTACGTCGATGTAAGAACGATCTATTAGGGCTCTTCCTTTTTTATTAAATCGATGTTTGAGCTCATAAAGGCGCAACCTTGTGCACGAGGACAAAGGCTCTTCTCGATGGTTCGCCGACCGGGCTCCTGCACCTTTACTCGACTCATATATAATTATACATATTTCCTTTAGCTAAATTTATTTGATAAACGAAGCCTTCGCCCAGTGTATTATCGGAAGGGGTCGGAGTGTTAAGAGCGGTCGAAGTATGCATCCATAAATTAAAACTTGATGAAGTCCTTACGGAACTTTCTCTCTGACACATCTTACTCGACATCGACGATTTTTTTGCCCTCCTCAACTGATATAAACAATACTCTCGTTATCTTTCCTGATGTTGATTTACCCTAGTCTCCTTCACCTGGTATTCCTGAATACCCTCATCATCCTTAGCTGATGATATTCATGCTCCCTTCGTTCACCGCAAATGGTGTCGATGATACCATCGACCCCCTCACTTGGTATTCATGATACCACCACCTCTCTCTCTCTCCCAGTATTCATGATTCCATGCATCGACTCCTTTACTTGGTATTCATGATACCACACATCCCCTCACTGAACATTCATGATACCGTCAACCCCCAGTATTCGTTATTCCACCGACCCCTCACCCACTACTCAAAATACCTCATCCCCAACTTTGTCTTACCTACACCGTCCTGTCAATGGACAAGGTAGAACTTCATTTCATCTTCAAGTTCAAAATTCTTTGAGAGCGTGAATTTTTCCTCACCTGATATCGATGATACCCTCTCCGTCTGTGATGATTTCGCCCTCGTTGCACTGGTAATAAGGCACACACTCGCAGGGGCCGCCCCCTGGTGGCGCTCCCGCGAACAGGCTAGCGAGGTCGGACAGGTCGTTGATTGGGATGGCTCCTCCTACAGACAAAGGACCTGTCCAGCATAGTAATTCATGAATAAAAGTATCATAGTGTAATGCATGGATCAAAGTATCGTAGTGTAATAAGTGAATAAACTTCTCATACATGAATAAATGTGTCATAGTGTAATACATGAATAAAAGTATCGTAGTGAAATACATGAATAAAATAATCATAGTATAATACATGGATCAAAGCATCATAGTGTAATACATGTAATAAATGAGTAGGTACAGCTAGCACCTTAGCTTTTACCAAGTCCACTTTGAAGAACTTACGCTGCCAACTGTCTCGCTATGACGATGAACAACTTCCGTAAATTCGGCCTCGTAACAGAAAATTCACTCCATGAATTTTCATAAATTTCCTTGTACATGAATATTATAGTTATATCTATTATCAAATCTAGATTAAGCAACATTAGGAATACATTGCCCTCAATCATTTATTTCGACGAGTGACATGGGTATTACGATACTCATGTGTGTAGCATATAAGAACCTTTACTTTAAAATATTTTAGTAACCAAAGATGAGTGTTTGTACACTCTATATTGGAAACACGTATTTTGCTTTTCTTTCTTGCCTTGTTAAGCTTCGAGAAACCCCTGTAGTTGGGGGTTCCTGTCGTTGGGGGTGCTTTCTGGACTAATGTAATAATATTGAAGGTATACACTTGATGAAAACAAATAATTAACATCTGGACTAATGTAATAATTGATGGAATACACTTGATGAAAACATATAATTACCATGCGTCCTAAATATTATTCCAATCTTTTTGAATTAAAACCACCTGAAATCAAGCTCATTTGCTCTGCTTTACTGGGCCCATAAATTTCAAAGGCGTTCCTCGGAAAGAAAAAAAAGAAAGAAAAACAGTTTATTTTCAATAAAGATGACAGAAAAGCATCACTGGTTTTAAAAAATTTTCAATTAAAGACCTTTATATATAGAATTTTTTAAAGAACAATGTGATGTAGTACATTTCATGCATCTACAGTTTTAAAAATAAATGTTTTTTTTTTGTCAATACTTTGACTGTGACGTGAGCCACCGGGGGTACACGGAGGGGATTTTCAAAATGCTGCTGACCGACCAATAGTCATATACTTAAATTACTGTAATTGACATTAAATTCAATTTGAAAGTTGAAGAAGTCCCGAAAAAGTCTTAATATTTCGAAAATGTCTTAATCTATAAAAAAGTCTCAATATGTCGAAAAAGTCTTTAGATATCGAAGAAGTCTTAACATACCGAAAAAGTATCAATATGAGGAAAAAGTCTTAATACATCGAAAAAGACTCAATAAATCGAAGAAGTCTTAACAAATTGAAAAAGTCTTATTATATCGAAAATGTCTAAACATATCGAAGAAGTCTTAATATTCAATTATCCTAATGCATGGAGCCCGAAGCGGTTACCTGCACCAATACCGACGTCGTTGGGGCGGGGCCTGGCCCCCGAGGGCGCCTCCGCTGGGGGGGGACTGGAGGAGAGCCACCAGAAGGACTCGTCCTGCTGGCGACGCGTCCTGGAGGCGGCGCTGCTGGGGGACAGCGCGAGGGCCACGCACAGCAGCACCGGCAAGGTCCTTAGCACCGGCATGTCTGCGGGAGATTTTACGATATCTTAAAATTCATCAAGATAGATGAACGTCATTTCTGTGGATATATGATAGATATATTAAATATGATTAAAGATGTAATAAAATTCAACGAGGTAGATAAACGTCATTTCTGTGGATATATGATAGGTTTGTTTAATATGATTTACCATATAATAAAATTCAACATGATAGAAAACGTAATTTCTGGGGATATATGATGGGTATATTAAATATGATTCCCGATATAATAAAATTCATTTAGAAAGATATGAATAAAATGGCTTGATTTAAATAGAGTAGGAGTTACTGTTTTTATGCGGAGGGGGTGTTTCGTGCGCATCGATTCCCTGTTCCTTATACTCCTGACTCTAACTGTGTTTCCATTCTTCCTTTCTCCCTCATTCTCCTGACTAAACTAGGAATTACTGTTTTTATGCGAAGAGGGTGTTTTGTGTGAACTCTTCTTGCGCATTGATTCCCTATCACGCACACTCCAGACTAAGTGGCCCCTTCATCCTTCCTCTCTCTGAAACATTTTATTAGTGGTTAAAGCGACTTAAACTAGGTCCTATTTATCATAGTTTAAAATACAAAGTAGATGGAACTAGAAAAGGATATCTTAAAATCGATAAGACGAACTTTTTCAATGTGTAAGATGTACTTGTTGGAACGCTCCTTGTAAATAGATTCCCGATTCCTTATACTCCAGACTAAGTGGCGCCTCCACCCTCACTCTCTCTGGACTACCTAAATTACCGGATCTAATCTACTGGGACAGTGTCATTTTTTGACCGAGCTCGGATTTTTTGGTTCAAACCGTACAAGAGAGACATTAATTCTGAGCAATCGTTACGGTTCAGGCACATACGTAGCTCTCATTTCATTCTTCGCTGTCTTATATTTGTCGTTTATTCCTCTTAATTACTAACTTGCTGTTTCTATGCTCAGTGTCCTGTGTGGGAACACACCTTGTGAATATATTCCCCAGTTTCAGCAGTCCATACTAAATAGTCTTCTCTTTACTGTTTACTGAAATAAACTGTTTTTTTTTCAAGATCTCCATTTTTTGAAGCAGCAGGAGGAGTCTTAAACTAACCAATATTTTAATTACAATAAGAAATGATAGCAGTGATCAAAATAATTATACCACAGTCATAAACGATAGCAACGATCAAAAAAGAATCATGCCAATTATACATTGTCATCCAAAATCAGAGTTCTGGCTTCGAGGAGGTTTGGTTTTAGACATTCAAAGGTTTAGTAGAAACACATTGGCGCTTAATTTCCCGTGAAAGCCCAGCATAAATATTCAACACCTGCTCAGCTGCGAACTTAACACGTTCGCCTCATTTCCGTGGTTGTAAACGGCTGTTTGGTTAGGTTGTAAGAAGCGGAATATTAAAATTTAGTGCTCGAATACATTTTTTTATCTTCAAAGATATATTAAAAATACAATTACACGATACATTTCACCTGGTATGATAACATTCATTTCTTAAAGAGATCGCGAAACAGATATCATTCATTTACACAGGTATGTTTATGAGCAATTTACCCACTGGTACACATTATGGCCCAATACGCAGGGAACGGGTTAAAGAGGTCGCGAAAAATATGAAATTACCATTCATTTATACCGGTAAATGAATGAGCAATATACCTGTTGGTACACACGACCCAGTACGCGGGAAACGCGTTAAATAATAGAAAAGGAAAACAGTGTGGCGGGTCTTCCCTGGTCGGTGCAAGTGGGGAACCCCACACGCTACCGACGCTAGCTGCGCAGGCGCGGCCATTGCGCTGCCATACATGTTATTGATTCGTATTTGTTAGAATTCGTAAAGAAATCGTACTTGCTAGAATTCGTATAGAAATTCGTACTTGTTAGAATTCGTATAGAAATTCGTACTTGTTAGAATTCGTATAGAAATTCGTAGTTGTTAGAACTCGTAAAGAAATTCATACTTGTTGATTTGGGGCTTCATAGTTATTATTCCTAATTCGTAACTGATGCTGTGCTCTGTAATTTATAAAATTCATTGCATTGCATAGAGAAGGTATGCGCTGCCCTACTTCAAACAAAGAAACTAGAATTTAATATTAATTTGGAGCTTCATAATTATCATTGAAATGTAATTCGTTGCTGATGTCGGGCTTCGTAACTTATAAATGTCATTGCGTGATACAGAGAAGGTATACGCTGCCGTGCCTCAAACAAAGAAACTCATGCATGTTTGCTATTAATTTAAATTTCTAATTTAAAATCCTTCGTTTTCAACCGCAATTGCGAGTCCTACATTGTCCGTATATCTCAAATGATATTCTTGGAATAGGTAGATGCTCGCTTAATGAAAGGAACGCATTTTCGGTATCCAGGATTCTGAAGTTGACCGTCGACTGACGATACCTCAAACGCGCAACTGTTTATATTTGGAGTGGGATTTTCTCGAAATTCGAAGTCTGACGAGAGTGTGCAAACAAGTTTTCAGTATCGGTCACTAAAAATCCTGCTTAAAGAAAAGTGTTGGATCAATTCTTCTGAAATTTTGTACAGAGATGGAACAAATGTTAAGAAACAAAATGTTACTTTTCAATTTTTTGTAAGTTTAATAGAGTCTGAACTACAGCCCTTGAAAATTGGGTCTCTTTTTTTTGGGACACCCGGTATATTCCATACACTGAAGTATATACTCAGTGTATATTCCATACACTGAGAGAGCCTATCTTATCTTTTGTATTAAAAAAATGCACACAAAAAAACAAAGTGACATTTCTAGCAGACGTTGGCAAAAATATAAAAATTGTAATACGCTGACAAAGAGTAACTGTATGCCTACTGTAACAAAACTGCATCAATAGAAATGAACAATTAGCAACACACATGTCAAGGCGCACGGAGGATAACGTCAGAGTTTTTGCTAGAGAACACATCCGTTCCTATTTGACAGCCTTCCAACTTAAGTGTTTGTTTATGCAGCTGTTTGCTCTGTTACACTTCACAAACGTTTCCTCAAAAATTTCTTTAAAAAGAAGAAGCTGTGAGTGATGTGCTAACTAATCTCTCCATAAAACTCCAAACTCGTTCCTGTGACTGATGGGTTGATTTGTTTTGAAGAGTATGACAGGCAGTGAAGAATGAGTCAGCAGCTGATTCTCATTTCACACTGCTACCTGAGGATGACTGCGTCGTATCATACCTAAGCCCAGTGCAGCATCAGTCAACTGAACAATCTTTATTCCTATGACTTTGACCCAACTTTCCTGTCCAGCGGCCAAAAAGAGTTGCAGCAATTAAAGATGTTTTATAATTGTGAAAAAGTCCATGAATGTTCCCCGGTGTGTGAGGAAAAACACAATAGGTTCTTAACTTTCGAAACGTTTTACTACTTTGCTTTAAATTAATATTCTCTTCAAAGGGAGTTGTCAAACGTCGATAAAAAGGTTTTAGTGTTAAATGTTGACCTTGTGTTATTCATCATATGAATGAGAATCTGAACTTATGCGGATAAAAATAAGTCCCAGGTGTTCAATCAATACAATGCTTGATTCAATTTATGAATGATGGGGAATAACTGCTCCTTACTTTTTATGAGTCTAAGTTGAACAAACGATTCTTATAACTCGACGATCGACCGATCGACAGGGCTTGTTTACCCAAGAAACAGAAGCGAGTGACTGAGAGTCATCTTCTGTGCGCCGTTGCGGCAGACGGTTTCAGGAGTGACATAGAGCAGCTTGTAAAGCAGTGATAATAACATTCGAAATTGTTTGCAGTACAACTTTGTGTGAACAGTTTCGAAGCTAATGAAAAACTTGTAAGCTTCATCAACTTTCCCAACGACAATGGAGGTTGTAGAATAGGTAAGATCATTGTGTAACCGTAAATAAATGTTAGTAAGTGCTTGAAGTACTGAACTGAGCAAAAACAGGTTTCGACTGTTTATTCTGTCCCTCAGTCCTTGGGAGAACACCTTATGTGTACACCTGCTCGCAATGCTTGGTCGTAGGCTAAAACTTGTCTAGGACAGGTTCGCCATTTTAAGGCAATTTTGTGTTCAAAAATTTATTCGTGATGTAGACTCGCAAGTTCCAATTTTAAAATTTCTGATGCAGTGCTGTGATATCCCCAACGTAAGTTGAGCATCCCAGATAAAACCCACCGATAATCTCAGATGTTCTGCTGCGAATATTCTTGCACTGGAAGTCTAGCTAGTACGCGGAGCTGCCTAACCATTCACCGAGACGGACAAGATTGTACTGACTCCGCATGGAAGTGGCCGGGTTTTATAGATACAGCCTGTAACCCTGGCTACAGTGTACCTGTCCCAGCTTCCTGGAATCCTTAAAACAAAGCACAAATGCGAGTAAAAATAATTTAATGTGAAATTTCGATGCGGATACCGTGTGGACTGTAGAATACTATTTCCTGTGTGAATGTTTTAAGTTAATTATTGAAATTTAGAACTGTTCTACCGAAATGCTTCAGTGCCATACTCTGGCAAGCATAAACCAAAAAACTTCCCCCAGTTTCTCAAAAATTACCTCTCAGAACTGAATTTACGTAGGCGCTAAACACATTATTACTAGTGTGCACGGCCCGTCAAAAATGACGGGATTCCTTACCTTTCACGAACAAATTTTCCTGATGTGGATGACTAACAAATACATCCAACCTTGCGAAGTACCCGTGATAAAAAACATTTTTGTACTTGTGCACTGGTGAAACTAGCATCAAAGATACGGTCATTATAACTCTCCTTATAAGCGTGACAGAGAAATGGAAGAAGCGGACTCCAAACAAATAAACCAATGGTATTATTAGGTAGTAGCAGGATCCATAGAAATTCCATGAACAACGTCATCGTTAAGCTAGGTGGAATCGTGAAAAATTACCTAACCTATGTTAACCTAACCTATCCTAACCAAACATATCCTAACCATTCCTATCCTATCCTAACCGAACCTATCCTGATGAAATGACAATTATATTAATGCACGTAAAGGTCATCTTTTGATGTTACATTGAGGAATTCGGTATCCATGATACCGCAAACTCAGATGAAAGCGTAACGGATACCAAACAAATTATTATACATCCTGTTTCTTAAGAAGCGGACACTAAACAAATATATTAACATACATATAAATAAATAAATCAATAAACACAGAACGGCTATTATTAGGTTAGATAATGATTATTCTCACTCAGACCCCTACTCTACATGAAAATAAGGGTTAGAAGTAGCAGATGACATCACGCATGAAGCATGAGCTTGTTTTTCTCGCGCTGGAACACAACTGATTGCCTGTCTCGTAAGAAAATGATGTGTTGTGAGAGAGACGAGTACATGGCTTATGCACGACGCCAGTGTTACATCTACACTGCGAAGGCCTTAATTTTCTTGCACTCAATTAAAAACGGAGAGCATTGCTGTGAACAAATTTTTTAAATCTGTACAGAATTTACGATGTACAAATGCGATTTTACTATCCATTTAACATTGGCTTTAAACTTTTACTTTCAATTTAACATCCACTGCCAACTTTCACTTTCAATTCAACTTCCACTGCCAACTTTTACTATCAATTTAACTTTCAATATCAATTTAACTTTCACTATCAATTTAGCTTTCACTATCAATTTAACTTTCACTATCAATTTAACTTTCAATATCAATTTAACTTTCACTATCAATTTAGCTTTCACTATCAATTTAACTTTCACTATCAATTTAACTTTCACTATCAATTTAACTTTCACTATCAATTTAACTTTGCACTATCAATTTAACTTTCATTATCAATTTAACTTTCACTATCAATTTAACTTTCATTATCAATTTAACTTTCACTATCAATTTAACTTTCACTATCAATTTAACTTTGCACTATCAATTTAACTTTCATTATCAATTTAACTTTCACTATCAATTTAACTTTCACTATCAATTTAACTTAAACTATCAACCTTTGCTTTCAATTTAACCTTAGCTGTCAAACTATTGGATCGATCAAACTTTCACTATCAATTTAATTTACCACAGTTTTACTGAAGTTTTTTACCAAGTTTTATCCATTACCGAGTTTTACTGACGTTTTTACCAAGTTTTATCCCTTACTGAGTTTTACTGCAGTTTTTTCACCAAGTTTAACTACAGCTTTTTTTACCAAGTTTTACTGAAGTTTTTTAACAAGTTTTACCTTTTACCAAGTTTTACTGAATTAGTTGAACGTGAGCCTAGGTTCGACACGTTCAAATTAATTACTTAAAAGATTCCTTGACTCTATTTTTCTTCGTTAATTTACAACGATTTGAGTCTAATCTAGTTCACTTGATACGTACCACTGGGACCCGGCCAGTGGTTACTGGCAGGTTGTTTCAATTCCCACTTTTATAAGGTCATCAGGATACAATTTTTTGATAAGATAAGTTGGAAGATACAACAGAGTCACAATTGTGTCATGATGACGCAGGAAAAAATAAATTCAAAAGAATTCTGCAACACTTTTTACATTTTTTTGATAGCAAACAGGGTTGTGTTTGTGAACCAGGAAATGTCAAGCAGAACCATTCCTCACAGCAGTCTTGTTTGTTACCTGCGATCTTGAAATGCTAATAATATCATGCTTCAAAAAATGAAATATGTATTGAACTGTTAGGCCTATACATTCTGACTCATATTTTTATTTGGAAACGCGTTCTTTATAATTATATGGAAATTTGATGACACGGATTCTTATGCACTAATGTTGCTAGCAAGATTGATTCACGTGTTATATGGAAAACATCACAAACGTGCAGAGTAGTAAAAATTTGTGAAACTAGCGGGGAGTGAAACTGTCTTTCAAGAGTTACGCTAAGTTTCATTCCGCTAAAACACGTGTTTGACAGATGAGATTACGATTTCAGTCACCAGTTTGACAGATAAAATAACGATTTGAGTCACGATTTTGACAGAGAAAATAACGATTTGAGTCACGAGTTTGACAGAAGAGTAGTAGCGTGTTTGACAGTTAAGATAACAATTGGTATACCTACAAATTAGAATATCACAAACACGCCAACAATTTCTCGTTACCGCCATCTCTCACATGTACTCGTATTCGAACACACTATAGACGCACACGTCCACTTGTACTCGAATGTATGGATTATTACCTTTTTTTTTGATTTCTTAACGAATTGGGAATTATGGATTAAGAAACCGTGTGAATGGAAATTTAATTCCTTCATTTTATTACATGAATTTGTTAACATAATAAACATAATTCATGACTATTCGATTAGATATGTTACTCATTAACGGTTATTTAGGTAGGCATGCCCCTCATAATTGAATATTCAGATAGACAAGTTCTTTATTCACTACATTTTTTTTTAACATAATAAAATGTAAAATTCTGAAATTACGTAATTAAATTATTGTTCAATCTAGACCAAGAATTTGTCAGCTGCAGCAAACGTCGCATAAGTCACCGCTTCATATCGTAATTTTGAAAAACCTGAAAGAATTTTATATAACTTAGCTATTCATAGCTATTCAAGTAGACAGAGCCTTCATTCATGACTATTCGATTAGATACTCTCGTATGTTACTCGTTAACGGTTATTTAGGTAGGCATGCCCTTCATAATTGAATATTCAGGTAGACAAGTTCTTTATTCATGGTTATTTAGGCAAACAAGTCCCTCATCGTGGCTATTCATGTAGACATATCCCTCATTAATGCTTATTCAGGTAGACATGTCCCTGAACAACGTTTTTACAAATAAACCAGTCACTCACTACATCACCCAGGCCTATTGCTGTATATGTATGTAGACCACAAATGGTGCTCCCGACACACCTACAAAAGCAAGTAACGCCATATCGAAGCCCATTCAACTATCATAGAGAATATTCAGGAAAGCCATTAGTTTTACAGACGCAAATCGATTTCCGGTTTGACTCTCGGAAGTTGAAGAAAAATCTTGCAACTGCCGGACTGTCCGGAATATAGCAATTGCCTCGTAGGATTTGTATGTCTCTTCCTTTCGTTTCAAAGCCGCCATCTTGCGTAACACTTCCTTCCTTCAATTGCAGTATACAGTATTTATTGATTCAGTGTTAGTGATACACTAAAAAAGCGTAAATGGTCCATTGTTTGTCAGTTCAATGCACATTTTTATGAACCCAGGGCTTCAATTTTTTATAAATGAACAATCGCTGAGTGCGTTATCTAGAATAAATTACAGCAGTTGCAGTTGTTGACTTCGCCGCCTCGTTCGTAAGCCCATAAAATCAACTCGAGCACGTAATATGAAAGTAATTGCAAGAAACAAATGCCACTTATTGCCTAGGAAGCAAGCATTTAAGTGATAATATTTTACTCGGTCGTAATTCCCATGAAATATCTTGTCTCGCTTCCCCATGATGGCGTCTTGTTTCCCCTGATTGCCTGGAAAGCAAACATTTACGTGATATTATTATACTAGGTTGTAATTCTCAGGAAGTGTCTTGTCTCGCTACCCCTTGATGACGTCTTGTTTCCCTGGAAAATTCGAGAATTGCAGTCGCGTCAGTCGCTTGTACAGAGCAAATAACCCGCAGTCATTGTATTTGAAGGCCGCGGTTATATATCTCGAGCCGTACTTTCATTGAGCTCTGAGATACAATAAGCATGAATCAATTTATCAATGCAACAAAGTTGTCAAAACACATTGAACTTTAATTGAATAAAGAGTCTATAATACCTGCAAATTTATACTCGTTAACAAAAGCCTGGATTTTTCATTGGCTATCTGTTGAATTGCTTGCACCGCCAACACTCAGTTTTCAGGGATACCAAGGAGTGAAATTCAGCGATATCTACTCTTAGCAATAACACAGAGAGGAATCTAAGACTCCAGCGCGCTATTATTTGGATACGATCCCCCATAAATACCGTCTTACGAAGAAGAGTTCTAAAATTAGTTTATGATTAACCCAACTCCACAAGTCACAGATGTTCTGATAAACAGGATTTTTCACACACTAACTGTGAGTTNTTTTATTACATGAATTTGTTAACATAATACAATGTACAATTCTGAAATTACATGATTAAAATTTGTTGTTCAATCTAGACCAAGAATTTGTCAGCTGCAGCAAACGTCGCATAAGTCACCGCTTCATATCGTAATTTTGAAAAACCTAAAAGAATTTTATATTACTTAGCTATTCATGGTTATTCAAGTAGACAGAGCCTTCATTCATGGCTATTCGAGTAGAAATGTTACTCGTTAACGGTTATTTAGGTAGGCATGCCCCTCATAATTGAATATTCAGGTAGACAAGTTCTTTATTCATGGCTATTTAGGCAAACAAGTCCCTCATTAATGATTATTCAGGTAGATATGTCCATCATTAATGCTTACTCAGGTAGACATGTCCCTGATCAATGTCTGTTCAAATAAACCAGTCATCCACTACATCACCCAGGCCCATGGCTGCATGCATGTAGACCACAAATGGTGCTCCCGACACACCTACAAAAGCAAGTAACGCCATATCGAAGACCATTCAACGGTCATAGAGAATGTTCAGGAAAGCCATTAGTTTTACAGACGCAAATCGATTTCCGGTTTGACTCTCGGAAGTTGAAGAAAAATCTCGCAACTGCCGGACTGTCCGGAATATAGCAATTGCCTCGTGGGATTTGTATGTCTCTTCCTTTGGTTTCAAAGTCGCCATCTTGCGTAACACTTCCTTCCTTCCTTCAATTGCAGTATACAGTATTTATTGATTCAGTGTTAGTGATACACTAAAAAAAGCGTAAATGGTCCATTGTTTGTCAGTTCAATGCACATTTTTATGAACCCAGGGCTTCAATTTTTTATAAATGAACAATCGCTGAGTGCGTTATCTAGAATAAATTACAGCAGTTGCAGTTGTTGACTTCGCCGCCTCGTTCGTAAGCCCATAAAATCAACTCGAGCACGTAATATGAAGGTAATTACAGGATACAAATGCCACTTATTGCCTAGGAAGCAAGCATTTAAGTGATAATATTTTACTCGGTCGTAATTCCCATGAAATATCTTGTCTCGCTTCCCCATGATGGCGTCTTGTTTCCCCTAATTGCCTGGAAGGCAAACATTTACGTGATATTATTATACCAGGTTATAATTCTCAGGAAGTGTCTTGTCTCGCTACCCCTTGATGACGTCTTGTTTCCCTGGAAAATTTGAGAATTACAGTCGCGTCAGTCGCTTGTACAGAGCAAACAACCCGCAGTCATTGTATTTGAAGGCCGCGGTTATATATCTCGAGCCGTACTTTCATTGAGCTCTGAGATACAATAAGCATGAATCAATTTATCAATGCAACAAAGTTGTCAAAACACATTGAACTTTGATTGAATAAAGAGTCTATAATACCAGCAAATTTATACTCGTTAACAAAAGCCTGGATTTTTCATTGGCTATCTGTTGAATTGCTTGCACCGCCAACACTCAATTTTCAGGGATACCAAGGAGTGAAATTCAGCGATATCTACTCTTAGCAATAACACAGAGAGGAATCTAAGACTCCAACGCGCTATTATTTGGATACGATCCACCATAAATACCGTCTTACGAAGAAGAGTTCTAAAATTAGTTTATTATTAACCCAACTCCACAAGTCACAGATGTTCTGATAAACAGGATTTTTCACACACTAACTGTGAGTTCTAGTTTTCAACTACAACTGACAGTTATTCGTTTTCACCAAGTGTCAAAATAGTCAAAGAAAATATTAACCTATTTTAATATAAATGATGCTTTAAATCTATCGTGGCTTAACCAATAGAGAAAAAGTTAAAGTTGCATGAAAATGCTGCTCCCGTTCTGGCAACACCGTGACCCAGATGTCTCACGGCGCGACAAGGAAGAGACCTTGCGGGGTGCCCGCTCTCACGGTCTTCTCAGAACGAGCTCTCTTGTCCTGGAAGGAAGAAGAGGAGTAGATGAGGGGAATTTCGGGTACTGTCCATCCTTATGCGTGTCTCAACTTTTCGAGTAAAAATTAGTGAATGTTATTCAACTTACTCAATTCTTCATTCATTCAAGTTGTCAGAAACTGACACCATGGACGGTTGTTATATAATACCATGTACGGCAGCTATGTAGGTGACATCCATGTACGGCGGTTATGACACCCATATACGGCAGCCATGTATATGAATGTATATGACACCCATGTTTTTTGACCAACTATGTTGACACATTTTAAAAACCAATATCATGTATCTTATGTATAAACTATATTTGAAGTGAAATGTTTTTTATTTTTTAGCTGGAACTGATTTTTTCCCGAATGAGGTACGGTTCGTACAAGGAGTTGTGTATGGCTGTGACAATACGCTCTTTTCATATTTTCACAGTCTAATAATCACCCACATTCGCATGTGTGGGATTTGTATTAAGCCACGTACGTGTGATTTATTACAATGTGTAAATACATGTGTAAATCACAAACATACGCCTGTATGTATGTGATTATTAGGGCTGTGACACTAAGATTAGAGCATATTGTCACAGCCCTAGTGAAGTGGAACTCTAAGATTGACAATATATACTGTGCAGGGCTGGGATTAAAATTATAGTATGGAAGTTTATTGAATTATAGTAGGGATGTATACATATTTTGATGCAATTAATGAACAACAGCGTTATGTTTATTAGGTATTAATTCATTTCGTGTTGAGGTCGCAAGCAATTAAATTTTGAGCATTTGTGCAGTAGTCATGGCTATGACTATAAGCCATACGTATCTTTAGAACACATTATTTCACATGGGAAAAATGTATTCAGTCAGTAAAGGGGGAAAGTGATCCTGCATACACATCAGAAAGACATCGCCTGACCTTACAAATAAAAACAAGTAGATAATACTTGTTGCTTCTTTTTTTTCATTAAAAATTATTCAGTAAGTTGGTTCTGTTGTTACAAGAATAATTTTGTTAGGACGTGCACAAACGCCGCCGATAGTACAAAGTTGTCGCTATTTTTTTCAATGTTATCAAATAAACGAAGTTAATTGAATGTTACGAGCGGAAGTTAGTGGAGGAAAAGTTTTAGTGAAGGTAAGAAGGTAAAGCGGGAGTTAGTGAAGAATTTTTGAAATCTGATGTTTGAGCCTTAGTTTTAAAGTGAAAATGGAAATCTAAGATGGACCCCTACTGAACGTCGCCTTGAGCACGTGCGTCTATATGGACGTCTTCTTCGCCTTCAGAAAAAGAAGGCGGACCACGAAAAATACTTCAAATCCTTGACGGCTCGGGCAACTTCAAGGAATCTCTACCTGACAGACAAAAGAAAACGCCAGACGTTGATGCTCATGATGATGTGATCTCATGTGACCTCCATGGATCTGACAGACAAAAAAAAACCCTGGGCGTTGATGCTCATGATGATGTGATCTCAGGTGACCGCCATGGATCTGACAGACAAAA
>JACJUY010002559.1:45725-62035 GCA_014220935.1 Platorchestia sp. MABIK | reverse complement strand
ATGAGTTCCAAAAACTGCACTGTTGCTACAAATTGTAATAGTACCATAGTTACAAATTTACATAATGCCATTAACACAGTTTTGCAATTTCTTATTATTCTTTAGAACATGCATATCTGACCTTCAGGTCCAGCATTAAATCTTATCTTGTACAATTCAACTTTACATAAATGTGCAGATTAAGTATATAACTTACCAAACATGAACTCCTATATTCAAAATGAAATGCATTTAAAAAAATTAAAATGACAAAAACAAGTAACTTGAGATTTGTACCAAATTTATGTAAACTAAAATTTACAATTATAAAATGGTTACTTTTATTTGTTCCTAAGAATTATTTAAAAACTACTAATATGTATCATGACATAGATGATTCAATACATTGACGAGTTAATATTTTGATAATTAAAAATCTTTAAAATTATAATTTCTCAAATTTGTAGATTTTCATCACAGTTATAAATGGGTTAACAATTTTTAGCCTAACCTGTGCTACCAGTATAAAGTTGTACATAAGTCATTTAAATTTCCAAATAAAATTAGACATAAAATACTGCTGTCAATATTATTGTTATTTTTAAATAGTTCTATCAAGAAATAAGTTTAAAAATTCACAATTTAATAATGGTTGACTTTGGTACCCTGATTGTCAGCATTTTAATATCTACTCTATTTACATTATTGCATGGTTTTAATGAGCGGTTATGAGCCTGCAGATAGTTAGCAGCCTTCAAATAATGTTAAACTGCTTGATACACATTATTTTGCAATTATTTGAACTTTAATATAATATGTTATATTATGGATCTAGAAACTAAGTAGGAAAACCAAAAAAAAACATATCAAACAGATTAGGTTTAGACTATGAATCAAGAGTGTATTCCTAGAAATTGTTGCTCCCCACAGTATATTTTTAGCATCTTCAATAATACCATTAAATTTTCTACAAATTACTGGATAATTAAAGAAAATATTCATTTTTTTTTTAAACATGTATCACAAATTGAAATTAAACTATTTCACACACAGTGTGGTATTGCCCCAAAAACGAATGATCATATGTTATACCACTAATCAACTTTACCTGATTGATTTTTAAAATAGTTTTATTGATTAAAAATGGATTTATAAAAGTTCACGCATAAATAACACCTTGAACTTGAACTTGAAATTGAGGGCCGACAGTGTCGGGGCCTTTGTAACGGCCTGCAATTCCCNTGACGGACAAAAAAAAACGCAGGACGTTGATGCTCATGATGATGTGATCTCATGTGACCTCCATGGATCTGACGGACAAAAAAAAACGCAGGGCGTTGATGCTCATGATGATGTGATCTCATGTGACCTCTAAAGATCTGGGCTGTGAGGGTCAAGTTCAGTTCGGAAGAGACGTTAAAAGTTACACTCTTATCTCAAGTGTTTCTCTCTCGCTCTATCTGCTGGCCGGACACTGCGGATGTGCTGGTCATGTGTTCAGCTCGGGTTTCCCTGACATCCCAGCTTTCTTTGTAGCAGAGTCATGGTCCACTTGTAAAATAAAGGATGCTTTATTCTATTCAATTCAATCCTGATTCAAATCACCTTGCACATTGGTTTTTAAATGCCTTATAACTAACACCAAGACCCCATGACGGCTACCCCCAGTCAAGCTGGTATCCATTCCAGACCCCTGGGTAGAGTGGGGTATTGTACTTGAGTTTTCCCTTATACCCAACGGGGAAAATCACCGCCCAATGCCGAGATTCGAACCCACGACACTTTCAAGGAAAGGAGCGTTCTTAACCACTCGGCTACGACGAGCAGTCGAATAATATGAATTTGCGATCATAAATATTCACGTAGAGGATTTGAAGACTGACCGGATTAAGTTACCACGGTTGTTATCATCATTTAAATGTAGAAGCATTTGATAAGAGTAATCAGTATAATTATCGATTTCAAACCCAATTAAATTCTTTACGTCTCAAGCAATTCAATAACTTTCGAATATGAGGGATAGCGTTTTGTGTTCTCGAAAGTTATAGAATTTCTTGAAACGTAAAGAATTTAATTGAGTTTGAAATAGATAACTTTAATAATTACTCTTATCAAATGTTTATATGCTTGTCGACTCGTTGCGTTCAACAACACGTAGCGTAGCCAAGGCTACTAATTAGAAGAAATTACGCTATGAGCTGTACCGATACGACCACCAGTATTAGTTGAAAATACAAATGTGACCATCGTACTAGACTTAAGAAAAAATTTAATTCTGTATCGCTTAAGGTAAATAAATTGTTTAAATTGTTAAATTGTCTAAACTTCCGGTCGGTGCGTTTTAATACGTCGGAGTTGAAAATTCAACTTCCGGTTGGTGCTTTTTAATACGTTGGATCTACGTACCGTTCCCTGTGTTCTGTCCTCCGTGAGCGGCTCCAGCGAAACCAATCGCTGTAGTTAAGCAACGCGTAAACGTGCTGCCGCATGAATGGTGGCAACTGCACCATGTATGTACCATGGATATTTTTATTTATTTACGTAAAATTAATCAGCCGTTTTCAGTTGTAAATCAACTTCAAAGTTATGTTCTTCTTTTTCTTTCCTTCTTATGGTATAGCTGTTATAACGTAGTATGCGACCACGCAGCTTAATACTAATTATTCTCTGCTAACATGAGTTAATCGTTATGCCAGCACAGGTCATCGAACCTTAACTACACAGCATGCAAGTCGCTCGGCAGTTTGCAACTACACATATGCTTGTGAGCTGTGCACAAAACTGCGGCATGTGTGTAATTGTGCGTGATATTAGGCAATGTGGCACCCCAAGCGTTCTGCTTTGAAAACTGATGCATGAAAACTGAGGAAACACTCCAAGCTTGGAAAACTGATGCATGAAAACTGAGGAAACACTCCAAGCTTTGAAAACTGATGCATGAAAACTGAGGAAACACTCCAAGAGTACTGCTTTGAAAACTGATGCATGAAAACTGATGTGTGTGTATAATTGAATTCGTTATCAGACAATGTGACACCCCAAGTGTGCTGTTTTGAAAGTGACCGTACCTTAATTTGGTAAAGAATTATGCTTCTGTGAAGTTAAATGTATGCAACATATCAGACACGACTTCAATTCTAAAACAAATTTATGCGTGTTAAAAACTACTTAAGAAATTTTTAAAAATCTTTAGTTTGAACTGTTGTAACCACTTTTTGGAAATATACTGTCTTTCTTTTAATATTCTTTCTTTTTTCATGCACAGATATTCATGATTATAATGTTAAAGACCATTAGTGTATATGAAATAGAATCTCTGTGAACATAAGTAATCTTAATACTCATGATTTTCCATGATGTGCACCGATCAGCATTTTCGAACTATACAGCATCATCATGAGCACAAAAATTCACTGCATAATTTGGGCACAGTCGCTGCTTGCTTGGTTGGTTGGTGCATGCGTCTGTGACGCTCACAAGGACGCACAATGACCGTATCTGTGATACGAAAATCACCAGTGCACAAGCACAATAATATTTTAATCGCGGGTACTATTGGGATGGATATATTTGTTTGTCATCTATATCTGGAAGAATTATTTAAGAAAAATATCGAATCCCGTCATTTTTGACGCGCCGTGTACACCATAGTCCGCAGCATAATTTGTGCAAAGGGGTCTGACCATCAAACAATTAAATCACGTCGTCTCAGCGATACACATCGCAGAGAAAGCTTTTCTGTCGACTTAGTTACGCCACGAACGTTTTTTGGGAGGAGGGGGAGGAATGTTGAAGTTTGATATTTTTCAGAATAAAATTTGATTGCATGTAGCGTGGCGGTACGACGACGTAAATAGGAAACGCCTTTGGCTGTAATGGAAAAAACACATTTTGATGACTGGTAAAAATGTTAAAAAAACTGACAGCTGCCAATTTCTGAGAATAATACCAGTCGAAAATTTGATCTCGAGAAATTGCAAGAATTATATACGTATAAAGCTGTATGAATCCGTAGGAATTTTTCGATAGATTAATTGTCATATATTGTCATAAAACCCTCCGAAGTTATTTGGACCACAATGCTAATGTTATTGAATATCAGATATTACCCATATTTTACTTTCTTACTTAATGTGAACGTTCGCGGCAGATAAATTTTTCAAATCTCTCCAAATCCAGTCTCTGCTCATCGCTACGCCACGAGCGGTTCCAGCAAGTCATGTCCCCGTAGTTCCACGCCACTGAAAAAATAGGAACTGGAGGAAGTTTTCCAAAGTTCTCATTTTTTTATGATGCCGTCATTGTTTTTGAGATCCCAGTGATGCCGGCCAATGTGATAAGGATTGGTGGATCCTAAGTAGTTTTTGGATAAGTTTTGTGCACAGGCGCTGATTTCTTGAGTGAATATGGTGAGTATTGCTGAGGAAATTGTAGGGTGTTCCAAAGGCCCCGATATTGTCGGCCCTCACCTTCAAGTTCAATTTCAAGCACAGATTACCCTAGAAAAATTTATCCACTGAATCCATGACGCGATATTTTTAATTTTTAATTAGGCTACGCTAAGAAGGGATATAAGTTGATATACAGTATATGCAAATTAAGGTATCCTACAGTATCACAAATACACATTATTAAAATTTAAAATCAGTGGATACACTTTTCACGGACACCCTGTATAATGAGGTGTCACGTGAGTATCACTAATACCAGGGATGGAATAACACTACTATTACTCCTTTAATTTTTCCGAAGTTTTTTGCCTGTACGATACACCTTGAAAAACGATGCTCTACCCTAGAGTTATTAACTATCTTGCACGAACCTCAATCTGTACGGTTAAAATTAGTTCCACTTATCAACAACGATTTATAGGCACTGAGTTACTGAATGACTGAAGTGAGGCAATTAAGTAGTTGAATAACTGGGGCTAATTATTGTCATTAGTTGAGGCTAACGAAAAATCAATACTACATAATGAAACGCCAGGTGTCTCCTTAAATCTACATATAAATAAATTTAAACATTTTTCATGCGTAATTTCACCTATGTAATTACAATGGAAATCTCATTGAACACATGAATTTGGTTGGTCCGTCTTTCTGTGACGCTCTCAAAGTAGGCTTAATGATCGTCTCTGTGATGCGAGTTTGTCCAGTGCACAAGCACAAGAATATTTTAGTCGCGGGTACCATTGGGATGGATATATTTGTTTGTCAGCCACATCTGGAGGATTTTTCTAAAGAAAATATCAAATCCCGATATTTTTGACGAGTCGTGCACGCTATGTAGTGCGTACATAACACGGTAGAGGAAACAAGGTAGGTTCAAACCCGTCTTTTTTTCGTTGACTGTGTGGCAGTGGTCATTTTGCATCTGGTAGCACTGCTACCATCAAATCTGGCTCCACTATTGGCCTAGCGACGTAGAGTTTTGGTGACGTCATAAAGTTAGTTTGAAATAAAGTCTTTCTATTGGCTAGCCGAACAAGAAGAGGTCTATTTTCCCCCATAGAAATGACTCTACCTTGTTTCCTCTACCGTGATGCATAACTCGAGGGTCGAATGAGCATCAGATCGTGAAACTTTTTACTCGCAAGCCGTTGGCTCAAAAAAAAACTTTAGCTATTTTGCGAGGACACTTGTCTTCGATTTTTAATGAAGAAATATCTTTCATCAAATTAATTGTTTAATGTGTAGTGTGGATATAAACAAACATAAATTTTATACACTCAGTGTGAGTTTCAGTTTTTAACTGCAGCTGACAGTTATTCGTTTTTTCCTACGTATCGAAATAGTCAAGTTAAAATGTCAGCTTATTTTAATTTAAATTATTATTTAAAATTTATTGTTTTAACCAAATTTCTCCTGTTGGATGATCACAGACCAGATCGTTTGTGAATTTTTCGTACTGCGACTTCGAAGAAAAAAAAGAACGATCGGGACTAAGCGATGGCCAATACACTGCATACCCAACTCCAAAGGAACGTGCTCTGAATACTTCTCGCTAGCTATCCCTCGGATTACTTCAATACTGAGGATTAAAAAATAATCTCCACCATTCAAAGAACCATCATAGTAAACTAATCCGGCAACTCATGTCAACGACCACCCACCTCAGATTCTGCACCAATAAAGCTGATAATCACAGCGGGAGAGTAAATTATCCGTGAAGCTGCTCGAATTTTCGACGGTTTTCTCTGGACGGATCAAAATGCCGGAAAATTGCGGCATCAGGAAATGAAAGTGTGAGGTGAGACCCGGCGCAGCCGACAAGGTCAACACCTTCGTTCCGCTGCCGTCCCGTCCGCATTGCTTCCGTCCGCCGGACGACGTGATTTTCCCGTCCGTCCTTTTCTGAGCAAGTAAGCCGAAATTAACTTTCATAGACGGATTTTGATTCATTAACTCGTTGTGCAATACGCGGGAAACGGCTGTACTCAATCAGATCTATGTATTTTAAACCATGGGATTATTTTCACGGTTGTAGCAGACGGGCGATAACCCTCACACTCAAACTCATATACTCAAAAAAAAGTTTATTCAATGCACTTCATTCCCTGCTTCTCAGGTTACGAGCTATAAAATAGATTGTAAATGTAAATAAAATGTGATTGTTAAATGTGGCGTTTATTAAAAATTTTAAAGAAATAAGATTGAATGAGGGCATGAAACTTTTTTTCATTTTCAAAAACCTACTGGCCTATCAGCTTTGTTGAAGTGTCATATAAAACGATAGAAAAAAAGTCCATCAGCTTATAACTCAATAAATAAATGGCTGGAAATGATATTATGAAATTCAAGGTAAGATATATGAAGATTTTAGATTCATGAACAATAATTTCAGCTTACAACATACTCAAATTATTTTTAACGGTTGGCTTGAGATAACCAGTACAAACATTCTCTGAAAAATCCATGAAACTACTTAAATTTAATGAAAGTACATTCATGTAACAATGATATACCAATTATATTATAATATATTCAGCTTGATTCGAAGTGACGGGACGGAAAACTTCAAACTTGAGACCAAATTCTCGGCGATAGGCCGCAAATTTTCTGGCGATAAACGGTCCCATGCACTCTCGGAGCAGCGATTGTTTCATGGACTCTAAACATTTGTGGGGCTCAGCACACGCCCGGGCGTTCAAAGTTGGTCACACGCTGAAATCCTTTGGATTGACACGTGTAGGGCGGTCATCCCGCCGCCGTGATGAAATCTGGAAAATTTGCCTCTCGCCAGATCTGTGTCGTTCGCCTTGGTCCAGTTCTGTGTTCCTAAATTGTTTCTTACCCTGCATGCAAGGCCGTCATTTTGAGAACACTAAACAAACGAGCAATTTTGGATTGACGTTTTCTTGCTGAAACAGCTTCACAATTGCACCGTGTTATCTGAAAAACACTTAGTAATTAATCCCCATCGCACGGAAAAATTGTACATTGGTTTAAAATAAGCAGAGAAATCTAAAAAATAATAATTCAGCTTCTCTACAATACGTTCGTGGCACGAATGCGCTAAACTTTGCATGATCCATTTTTTTTCCTGCAGTTTATAAACAAAAATTATAATTAAATTGTTTAAGCCTGAAGTCACTTGAACACATCAAATTGAACACGCACTTCAACTGCATGTAAAACAAAAGCAGGCTATTCCAACGATTTTTCACAGACGATATTACAATGGGCTGTCACGTGAAGGTTATTGGAAACGAACTATATAACCGTAATTAGTGCAGATCCTACAGCGGAAGGGGACCTGCGGAGCGTAACAGCCAACAATGAGACGGAAATTCAGTTTCGCATGGCTGCTTGAAACAATGTCCACCTACGCAGTGCGGTTCACAACCCACAGTCCTAATGGCTAACTTGTTTAATTTGTGCAAGAAACATTTCCATTACTTCTGTCAAAACAACATACCCAATGACTGAATATGTACTTATAATTTAAATTCAAACACCTTTCTTCTATCTTCATTGATAAGCAAATTAAACGAAAACCATTTGCACCATCGAACTAAAATAGGCTTTAGCTCACTTTAGAGAGAACATTTTTTTACATCAATCTTTTGCAAATTTGGGAACGTATCACCCTTAACACCTAGGTCACTATGTGAGCCGCCGATGTACATGGTGGGAATCATCATAATAATGTTTAACGAACAGTAGTCACATACTCAATTTTCATAAATACTGAATCACAGCGTAATGAAGGAAATTCCAGTTAACGTTTCTTATTTTCAACATAGCTAAGTACAAGTGACTTTAAATTTGAATTGAACTTCAATGTAATTCATCGTGATCAATGTGTTCTTAAGTAGTACTTTTTTAAATGAATAATTTGTGCGCTTGTAAATTTCCCGTGCTATTGAAGTGTACTTTGAATGATAGTTATTTAAATGATATTTATTGTTTTTATCGAAAGAGTTATTGCCTGTCTTTGGTTCCTGATTGCATAATATTTATTTAGCTTACGATTTTTTTTAGGGGGCTCAATTCTATGAAATAATTGCTGTATAATTCGCTTATGGAAAGATTTTTTTAGTACCAGTCTGCACGACTGAGTTAGAAGAATACAAAGGATGAACACCTACAAAGTTAAAATATGCACTCATGAATTTATATTTGTTACATTCACGGGCACGTATGTTTTTCAGAAATTGTGTCTGTATAACTATCAAGTGCTCGCTGCATAACTAAATTGTGCTCGCTGTGGTACAGTGGTTTAGGGATCGGCCTTGCATGTTGGAGGCCCGGGTTCGTATCCCGGCACTGGCGCGGCGATTTTCCCCGTTGGGTATAAGGGAAAGCTCAAGCACAATACCCCACTCAACCCAGGTGTCGGAAATGGGTACCGGCTTCACGGGGGAACCGTCATGGTGTCCTATATATAGTGTTAGTTATAAGACATTTGAAAAACCAATGCTTAAGATCATTTGTATCAGGCTTGATTGGAAATTAAGCATCCTAAGATGCCGATGTCTGTTTAAAAGTTAACGCCCATGAAGAAAAATGTATTATGCTCTTAGAACATTCCTTCACACCGGATGACCTTTGTTAAAGTACCGTCGCTCGCCGCTAATTGTTCGGTGTCAGGCAAATTGCCGTGGTGTTATTTATGCATGAACTTTTATAAATCCATTTTTATTCAATTAAACAATTTTAAAAATCAATCAGGTAAAGTTGATTAGTGGTATAACATATGATCATTCGTTTTTGGGGCAATACCACACTGTGTGTGAAAGAGTTTAATTTCAATTTGTGATACATGTTTAAAAAAAAATGAATTTTTGTTTTAATTTTCCAGTAATTTGTAGAAAATTTAATGGTATTATTGAATGTGCTAAAAATATACTGTGGGGAGCAACAATTTCTATGAACACACTCTTGATTGATAGTCTCAACATAATCTGTTTGATTTTTTTTTTTTCTGTTTTCCCACTCATTTTCTAGATTCAAAATTTAACATATTATTTTAAAGTTCAAATAATTGCAAAATAATGTGTATCAAGCAGTTTAAAATTATTTGAAGGCTGCTAACTATCTGCAGGCTCATTAAAACCATGCAATAATGTAAATAGAGTAGGTATTAAAATGCTGACGATCAGGGTACCAAAGTCAACCATTATTAAATTGGAAATTTTTAAACTTATTTCTTGATAGAACTATTTAAAAATAACAATAATGTTGACAACAGTATTTTATGTCTAATTTTATTTGGAAATTTAAATAAATTTATGTACAACTTTATACTGGTAGCACAGGTTAGGCTAAAAATTGTTAACCCATTTATAACTGTGATGAAAATCTACAAATTTGAGAAATTATAATTTTAAAGATTTTTGATTATCAAAAGATTAACTCATCAATGTATTAAATCATCTTTGTCATGAGACATATTAGTAGTTTTTAAATAGTTCTATAGTACAAATAAAAGTAACCATTTTATAATTGTATATTTTAGTTTACATAAAGTTGATACAAATCTCAAGTTACTTGTTTCTGTCATTTTAATTTTTTAAATGCTTTTCATTTTGAATATAGGAGTTCATGTTTGGTAAATTATATACTTAATCTGCACATTTTCTGTTAAGTTGAATTGTACATAATAAGATTTAATGCTGGACCTGAAGGTCAGATGTGCATGTTCAAAAGAATAATAAGAAATTGCAGAACTGTGTTAATGCCATTATGTAAATTTGTAACTATGGTACTATTACAATTTGTAGCAACAGTGCAGTTTTTGGAACTCATACAATTTGTGAAATTTTGCTCACTTTATGCAACTAGTGTAATACATGGTATTAGGATTGTTTATATAAACAAAGGCACAATCCATAAAAACTTTGTAAAAATAGAGAACTTCTCATTTCTACACAAAAGTAGTGAAGATTTAGGGATGCAAGAACTCATGACCTTTCCATCATCCTATTGGTAAAATTATCTTTTCTTGAAGTAAAAGGGAAATGCAAAACTGCATATATTTTCTTGTTACAATTTCAGGAATGTGTATTCCATTCATTATTGGGGTTTTCCTAATTAATTTCACTACTATTACATGAGTAGATATTGTCTGAGTAGGGATTGCTGCATTGAATTATATATTGATGCCACATTATGGTTACTATTAATTGATTATTTTACATTTGTTGTTAGTTAGTCAAGCTGAGATGTTAATAAATGTTTTCAATAAATTTCTTCATTGTATAGAAAAAATTTGATAGGTAAAATTATATTTGTTTGGGTCTTTGGTAGCATTTAGTCAAAGTACTGTCTCCATAATAAAATAAGGAAGGCAAAAATGATTATTTTCAGTATTGCAGTTTGTGTATCAATGTGCACAGAGTTTTATTTATAGATTTGCATAATTTTTTGGTCTACCTATTTCTAAATTTTCAATTTTTTCAGAGTTTCCGTCGGTGCTGGCGAAGGTGATGCTACTGTGAAGCCCTGCCCTTTGCCTTGGGTCTTCCAATCATCTCTAGTGATACAGAACACAAGCAGCCATGGTCCTCCTCAGAGGCTTCATGTACATCTCATTAAATGAGGCACAAGACCTGCCTGACTGCGACACTGCCTTCTTTAACATCGACGGCAAGGACACGTCTGACCCGCTGGCTCAGGTCAAAATTGGTACCAACGTCATATGCAAGACTGCCTACATCAACAATAACGTTAACCCCAGGTGGAAGGAGTCTTACAGGATACCTGTGTGCCACGAAGCAGAGTTCCTGAAGATCATGGTCATGGATAAAGATCATGTGGGTGCTGGCAAGATAGGGGAGTATGAGATCAGAGTGGAAGATTTAAAGGAGGGACAGGAAATTGCGGGCTGGTATCCACTCTCAGGGTGTGATGGTAAGGTTAACTTCAGCATCCGCTATGTGCCAAGTGAAGAAATCGAGAAATCTTATGAAGTGCCTGACTGTTATTTCCCCATGAAGGAGGGCTGCTCTGTCCGACTGTACCAAGATGCTCATTGCCCATCCCTTCCTCTGTATGAAAATGTGATCACTGCTGCTGGGGAGGTGTATGATCCCCCATGCGCATGGACAGACCTCTACAAGGCCCTGGTCAAAGCTCAGAGCTTTATATACATCACTGGGTGGAGCGTGTACACTGAAATTACCTTAGTGCGAGAGTGTTGTGATGCTCACTCTGAAGGTGTTGGCGAGACTGTTGGGGAGCTGCTCAAAAGAAAAGCTGATGAAGGAGTGCGAGTGCTTATCCTCATTTGGAATGAAAAGCTAAGCACTGAGGTGACTCCTGGCTTGATGGGCACACACGATGAAGCCACTCGTGACTACTTCTTGGGTTCCAACGTGGAAGTTGCTGTGGTGCCTCGCATGAAGGTGTTGGAGGGGCTCACCAGCTACATAAGGAACCAGTTCTCCCAAACGTGCTACACTCATCACCAGAAAACGGTCATCCTTGATGCAGACCCTGTTGAAGGAGAAGAACTGCGTCGAGTGATAGCCTTTATAGGGGGACTGGATATCACCAACGGTCGCTGGGACACACCAGAACATGAGCTGTTCAAGACCCTCACCAGCAAGCACTGTGGGGACTTCTACAACGGATGTGTCCAAACCACAGAGACGGTGGGGCCTCGACAGCCCTGGCATGACATCCACTGTAAAGTTGAGGGTCCAATTTGCATGGACATCCTTGATAACTTTTACGAGCGGTGGCGGCAACAAGCAGGCGACCTACTGTCACGCCTGTTCAGGGTCACCAAAGATGAGTTTGCTGTTGATGCTCCGGCGGTTGTGGAAGATGAATCCAGGCTTTGGAATGTGCAGCTATTCCGCTCCATCACTTCAGATTCTGCGTCTTTTGACTTCAACAAAATATCAACCATCCCCAAGAGGAAAGGAAAATATGTGGATGACAGCATCCACAGAGCTTACATCCATCACATACGACGCGCCCAAAAGTTCTTGTACATTGAGAACCAGTATTTCCTAGGGTCAGCTTACTGTTGGGAGGACGAGACCAAAACCAAAGCGCACCATCTCATACCTGCCGAAGTAGCGCAGAGAATTGTCGAGAAGATTGCAGCAGGGGAACATTTCTGCGTGTATGCTGTCATCCCAATGTACCCTGAGGGAGACCCCATCAGTAAACCCGTCCAAGAGATTTTACACTGGCAGCACCGCACCATGCAGATGATGTACAAGAAGATAGGGGCTGCCATTGAGGAGCATGGCTTGGACACGCACCCTTCAGATTACCTCACCTTCTACTGCCTTGGCAAGGGGGAAAGCAGCGATGAGATACCAGAGGACCTTCTTTCCCCAGATCCAGAGACTCCTGCTGTGGGGCTGCGGGAGAAGGCTCGCTTCATGATCTACGTACACTCCAAGATGATGATCGTCGATGACGAGTACATCATCATCGGCTCTGCCAACATCAACCAGCGCAGCATGAGTGGCACCAGGGACAGCGAGATAGCAGTGGGGGCTTACCAGCCTACCTTCACCCAGGACACATGCGACGGGTTCCCCCGTGGTGATGTGCATGAGTTCCGCACTGCGCTGTGGGCAGAGCACCTGGGGGGCACTCTGGACGAGGCACACGCTCAGCCTGGCACGCTGGAGTGCATCCAGGCGGTCAACGAGGCAGCGCAGGCCAACTGGGAGCTGTTCATTGCCAACGAGCCGAGCCACCTGGACGTGCATCTTCTCAAGTACCCCGTCAGCGTGGCGCAGGATGGCACTGTTGGTCCACTTGAGGATTGTCCTTGCTTCCCTGAGACTCAAGCCTCTATTGTTGGAGCTCCCAACTATCTCCCTAACAAACTGACCACGTAGTGCGGTCATACCAGGAAAACTTGTGGGACAGCATCACTTGCTATACAAAATACTTGGTGAGAATTCGTAGAACAAATCACTTGCTAAACAATAACGTTGTTACACAATACACTATTTTTGCCATAAACTTGCAACATAACTCTCTTGCAGCAGTATGCACTCACAGCAAGACGCATTTGTTACATATTTACTACACAACCTAGAACACTGTTATGCAGCTCATGTTGACGTGTACTCTGCATTGCCAGTAGACATGGAGTTAGATGACTTATGTTACCACCATTTCTTCAGGCCTACAAAACTTCTAAAGTTTGTAATACCAGGTCACTTGCATTTATGGCTTGAATTTTTGTGAGCTTGGGTAGTAATTAATTTGAATTTTCTTCTCATTGCGTGCACACTCGCTGATCATTGTACACTGCACGAGTCAGTGTTGTACTGATAGGATCACGTCAGTACTTGCTTTGTGCAACACCCTCAGTCATTTGGTGCGCGTCTGTCATGTGTTTGACACGTTGAATGCGATACGACCCATCGGTGGGTCGTACATAAGTTTTTCGTGGTGAAACGACCCATCGATGGGTCGTTTGAAAAATTTTTAATAATCTTTCAAATTTAATGGTATTTAATGCACCCAGTTAATGTTTGGTATTAATGAAATTTCCTACAACTTTTGAATTTGAGTTGAATACTGAACTTCAGGTTAACCCATTGCAGTCAACGTGTTAATCATGACTTATTAATTACAGATAGCACTAGCACAAATACAAAAAGTACGGTATGCTACATGTAGGGTTATTTTACCATTAAAAATGTTTTCCAGATATGATGTAAAATGTATTTTGCTTCTTACAGTCATTTTGTGCAGCTATCTCAGGTACTGTAGAGGAAAAAACTGCAACTTGTTTATACAAATGTTTTGGAAAGTGTTACAAGGAAATGCTGCGTGGAGTATTACCAAGATCTACTTAGTATTTCTCTACTTGACTATTTCTGTCATGCAAAACTTAGTTATTTGATGTACTGAGGCACAATTTTAGTGTTGACGTTGTCTGGAAGCTATTTTATTTCTGTACTAGCGTTAAAAATGACGATTTTTAAATCCATGGTTGTAGAACGAGTGAACGAATGTCATCGGTATGATAAGGTTCCTGTTTTGTAGTTTAAAAACGTTGTAATTCCTCATTGGAGACCATGTGTAGGAGTTTGGTGAAGTGGGTATTGTAGATGGATCTCTTTTGCATCTTGGACAAACTTCTACTGCGTGTGTTTTATGTGCTATTTTTCTTACCTGACGAGGAAGGAGGAAAACAACAACTCAAAGCTTCATCTTGACGTTTTTTTCATAGTTTGTCTATTGCTGACCCGCGCTATGTGCGTGAATTAATTTCTTGTTTGGTCAGTAGAAGGGGAAAATTCAACTTTTCTTTCGAAAATTCCTTTAATGGTAAATTTGTAGGGAAATCCATTTTTGCACCGCACTTCACCAGATTCCTCTCACGTTGTGTATGCCTTCCATAAGCTAATTTCTGTTTTTAAATGTAATTTTATGTGACTATAGCTTTCATACACGTGCCTAAGCCATTTCATTTACTTGTATGCAAGTGAAATAGCAGATGTTGTCAATTCAGCTAGCATTGTTTGTGTTTGACATGAATATGGGTTCAGCAAAGAGTCAAAGCCTCGCCATGTGTCAAACTGCAAACTTTCGTTCCCTCACCATAAGTGTGCTACACCCGCTTGAAAATTCATGCCTTTTTTAAGCTGTTTCTGTGCCGCAGAAGACCAGATGTCAGTCGTGTTGTAGTTTCGAAGGCGGCTTTTTTAAGGGCACCATGTCTTTTTTGTCGGGTAGCCAAAAGTGGCCAAAACAATCCTTCAATTCCATTGCGACAATTTGGCAACTACTGCCTTTCGCGGCTCCATCTCGACCTTGCGCGGCTCCATCTCGACTTTGCGAGAGTTCTGACTGGCCGGAATGTTGGGAATCAGGGCAGAGGGCGGCCGTATGTCGCGTTTCTACCTTGTGCAGCTTGTCCCAACCATTCATGGCAACTTGTCGGCGTGAAAACGGCGGGGATCTCTAATTTGTCAGAGTAGTCAATTTTTTCTCCCAAATTTATTCCATTTTGTTATTTCTCGAGATAGTCTGTGTGCCTGGAGTTTGTTATATAGAGGACAAATTGGTTGATTTTGACATGAAAAAATTAATTTGAAAACACTGGTTGTGTTAGGAAGTGCTGCTGTTGTGAGGAGTTGGCTGCTTAAGAAATTTTCTATGTGAAAATTCTAGCTATAATGTTTTAGTGTAAGCATTCTAGTAAAATTTATGTTTCAGATTTTCTAGTGAATTCTTTAACTTAAGTTAATTTTTTAGCAAGATTCATAGTTTTTGCTTGAATAATCTAGTAAGTTCTAGCATGTAAGCTCCATAATACAGATTTAAGGAAGTAAATCTCATTAGTTTAAACGATTTATGTAGAAAATAAGTTTGGCATGAATTATTCTTTGACTAAGTGCACTTCAGCATCATTTCTCTAATTTACTCCTCTCACCCAACCTAACCCCATCAGCAAAAAAGAAAACACCTGTATAACATACATCAGAGAAAACACCTGTATAACATACATCAGAGCAAACACCTGTATAACATACATCAGAGCAAACACCTGTGTAACATACATCAGAGAAAACACCTGTGTAACATACATCAGAGAAAACACCTGTATAACATACATCAGAGAAAACACCTGTATAACATACATCAGAGAAAACACCTATATAACATACATCAGAGAAAACACCTGTACAACATACATCAGAGAAAACACCTGTACAACATACATCAGAGAAAACACCTGTATAACATACATCAGAGAAAACACCTGCACAACATACATCAGAGAAAACACCTGTATAACAAAAAAAACACCTGAATATTATTTGTAAAGCTGCGAAAAACAGAGAAATTCTTCTCGGCTGAAATTCAAAGCCATCGACCTTCGTTGCGGATTACTTATCT
>JACJUY010002559.1:4252-36591 GCA_014220935.1 Platorchestia sp. MABIK | reverse complement strand
CATTATGTATGCTTCAACATTAATTTACTGTAACCATGATTACTTGAAGCTTACAATTGATACTTCATATTTGAACTGACGTCACTTTTTCGCTCGAGAAAAACTGGTAGCCGTAAAAAATGATAGAAGTTTTCAAATTTATCTTCATGTCATTTTTCATTTTTCCCGCATCATTTGATGAATCCTATACACTACTCGTAGTAAATAGTTGGATGGTTATGAACCAATAAAATATATCCAGTTAGACTCTTATTTCCTTAAATTCAAATTAGTATTTCAAAAGCGTTCAACTTATTGGATATTTATTCATGACTTGAAAAAAATTGCCAAAATTTAGTCAATCAATGAGTTTACGACGCTATTCTAAATGAACCTGAACTAACACGGCGCTAAAATTTAATCCCAGTTATTCGAATCAAGTGTCTCATTCATCGACTAAGTGTTGCCAATTTTTCTCCGTATAAGTTGAGATTCCAGTAAAACGAATTATACAAGGACCGACTACATTGCGGAATTTCGTAATAATTGCTATTTCCCTGCCCTCCAGTGGAAAAAGTTCACTCATTTCATTGTTTAGTGACGCGTTTGGTGTGCGATAATTCCTTTATAATTTTTTGGCATGACTTTCACAGAAAAAAAACGTAACGGCGTCAGAACGTGCACTGTTTTGTGTCATATTTGAGTAATCGGTGATCGAACGGACCACGTATCCATGATACGACTTTCAACCCAAAAGGTAACACTTTTAAACCATTAAAGAAGGGCTAAGCAGAGCTCTGCAAATCAAACCCATGACGATGTTCCTGAAGAAAATGGCTGCCACCGTGGCAGCTCGAGTGGAGTCGGCGATGGAGGACTTCGAAGAAAGCAAGGACCAGGATGCCGACGATGGTGAGAGAAATTACGTGATTTTTGTATTCGTACATTTATACACTGAACAATTTATTCGGAATCCGACTGTCCATCTGAAGTTTAATTGAAATTTTTGATATAGTTGGTGGTTGGTGGCTGATTCGGGGTTGTGGATTCGTGTGCAGGGAAATTGAAGAGCATGCTCCATGAAAACAATGGCCTATTGTTTATTCTATTTTGACTGCATGCGTCCGTAATGTTAATTTCTGTAAACCGGTTTACAGTTTGTGAGACGGTGTTGTCTGAGGGCCGTTTGAGGTGCTCTAAAATCCATATTATTTAAATGCATAAAGAACTCAAATGCAATAAATGCTTGCCTTTAGAGGATTAAAATAGAGTGCACGCAAATGATAATGAAAGGGAAAAGGCATTTTTGAGGATGAATATCTCAATACATCGCTCGAGAATCAGACGTGGGCAGATAACATGGCGACCGTGTTGTACCAAGAAGGTTGTGTTGTACAAATGAGAGCACTGGTAATCTTGCAAGAAATTTTGAATTGAATGAAGATATTTGTGATAGTCAAGACCATGCAGGGAGCATGGTATGTGTTTTGTGACTCTTATTGTAAAGGAAATGCTTTATGCTCGCGAAAATGCGCTCTGTATTATGTATATGTTGTTACGTATGCAGAAAAATAACTTTCATAGTTTCACAGATTTCTGACACATTGTTTAGGCATGATGTATTTTGTGCGAAAATGCTTTCTCGTTCCTCACACTCAGGAATTTTTATGCTGCATTGTTTTGATCGGAAATAAAAATAGAAATTATTGTGTGATGGCTCAAAAATGAACGAGTGATAACTCGTATTCGTATCCCGAGCTAGCAAGTGGGTACTTGTTGATTTCCATGCATGAAGAACTAGTCCCACATTTCGGACATGTTGACTTTTCTCTTTTAGATGAAAAAATCCTTCCCTTACACCCATATTATCTTCAACAATATCAACAGCTACTGCTCATGTGTGAATACTAGTAAAGTCTGTCATCCAAGGCGTTCTTCATCAATACTATGATATTTATGAACATTCTCAAACTTGAAATAGCCTAAGGAAATATATGTTCGTGTTATTTTATCAATGTTATGTTCAAGCATGTTTACAACCTGACTTTCATGCTGAGATATTTTAAAAACCAGTATGATATATTTAATGCATCAAGTATGTTGGAAATGAACAGTTTTTTACGTTTTATTTCTAGTGATAATTATAAACGTATCAAAACAGCAAGTAAGATGACAGTTGTATACCAACTTGGGATTCGAATACGTTTCTGATTAAATAAACTCTTCAATCACGTTGTTATAATCTCGTTCACACAAGTTCAGTGCAAAGATCAGTCGAACATTCTTTTTCGCAACAAACGTTTCTACCATTTCCTGAATCACGTGTAAATCCTTAACAAAAATGCCGTATTTTATTTCCATACCGCACGTTTTCCATGATTCACAGTTGAGGCGCGCATGGATCTTGCTTAGTGCTCGTCTGGACCCCGTGTGTGTTGCGTCACGTGTGGTGATGCCGTCACACACGCGGAACTCGAACGCTCAATTGTTGTTCCGCGTGGGGAAAAAAGGCGTGAAAGTGAATGCACGGAAAAATAATACTCGCTTGAGGTGTTCTCAAAAATAGACGCTGCGGCCCGGGTGATGTTGGCAACACTGCAGTCAACTTTGCAGATAGCTACAGCGGAGCAAGAGTATACATGCCATGTTTGCTCGAGTTTTAATCATTTGAGGTCAATCTTAGTTACACCACATTACTTTGTTCAAGGAAAATATCGCTTAGAATGATACTGAAAATGTACTTATCTATTTTCTAAGAACGAACCACAAATAGAGTTTTATCTTTTGAGTAATACACTGCTCTGCATCAGCACAGTATTTTCTTGTAAACTCAATTTTTTTAAAATAATTTGAATAAAATTTTGGTATAAATAATGTTTCCTTTGCTTTGCCCCACGTCGAGTAGATCACGTATTGTACATGCAATCATTTTAGACCATATTCTTCAGCGTGTCTTCCGCGCAAAACTGGGCGGTTCTATTGACTGAAATGTTGTAGAGCATAAATGCATCATAGCGATATGATGGATTTTTGCTTAGTAGACCCCAAACCTGCTGAAAATCATCAACTTCTGCCAATGCTTTTAAAAAATAGGAGATTTAGGTTTTGTATCAAGTTGGGCACCGAGGAAAAAAAATGTTTCAAGTCACTTCCTTTATCTTTGCTCTTATAAAATTCATAGTGTTGTTAACCCCGTGGTGCCATGCTTCTGGGAGTATAATTTAGTTTAAAATTGATCATCATAAAATGTTAGAAAATGTTCTAGAGCTTCTCAACTTACACATTCCTGAGATTATAGGTTTAGAGTTACTTTATATCTCGTAAAATTCACAAATAGTTAATTTTGATGATTTTTGTTTATCTTCTGCCTTGTATAAATTTCATGCTTAGGTTCCAACTGTTGGACTAGGAAGATATAGGCTGATATAGGCCATGCCATGACCACGGGGCATGACAGAGACTCACGAAGTCTGCTCCTCGCCGGTGACTCAGTATTCCCGCGGCCGTGGAACAGGGTAGTTGTGTGTGTAGTGGAGGTGAACGCCTTTGTGCTCGTCTTCTCTTCTTATTGGGGGAGAAAATTTTTATCATAATTCATTTTGTAGGAATCGCTTGCTCGTTTTATATTGGATTTACATCTGAGCTCTTTGCTTAGATTGCTGGGAACATGGTTCTCTTCATCATCAATGGTCTTTTGTTTACTACTTCTCACACCAGCGAACGCAGCGACGTAGTATGAAGCGATTACGTCATGCCTGGCGTGCATGAGGCAGCTGGCTTCAAGAGATCGAAAAACGACTCAGTTTTTCCGGGACGAAACGGAGGCCTTATTGAAATTGACTGTTGCAAGGCAATATGAATTAGTGCGTCTTGAGCGTTATAGGAACTTTTAACGAATTCGTTTTCTGTTCAACTTGAACATCAGAAGAGGGAACCGTTCGGGCTTTGTTTACACAATTGTTGCAGATGGTCAATAGTGCGATATCTTATCTTTGGTTAAGAGTTGCCGGATTGGCATTTTTCAGACTGAAATTCTTGTGTTGAGTTTTATATTTAAAGTTTAATCATTAATAATACTCAGCATACATCGGGATTCTATGCAGTGTTTCCTATTATTGAGAGGATTCATGATCGATTCCATTAAAAAAATTGTGTTTGATCTGGAAAAAAGCCAATATGGCAACATGCGCAGGTGCATGTGACTGCAGTTTCAAGAGTTGATGAAGGGTCTTCACCATGAATGGGTTACCGTAAATGTATTAAGTGAGATGTGCATCAAATCTATCAAGCATTACTCAGTTTTGTATGGATTTATGCTTCAATGGACAATAATTTAGTTGTTTAAGCAAGCCAATTTGCCTGGATATTAGGTTTGACCTAATTTACTGTTGAAATGATGCTATTTGTACTAGTTTATAAAGGTGTATTGAAGGCCGAGTTAATCATTTATAGAATCAAACAACTTTTCAATCTTTCAGCACTAATGCGTTTTCCAATTTCAAAAGCTATTGCTTGTTACATTATTTCAGCTGATCAAAAGTTTAGTTAATCATGATTTGTTGAATAATCTCACTGACATGATTGGAAATAGGGGCATGCATGATTCTCCAAATGGAAGTTTAGATCTTTGAAGTCATTTGGCTTTATAAAAATTCTATTCAAAATGTAGAAACAAATTTCTCTTGTTTTCTGGATAAAAAATTTCTAAACTGCTGTAAAAAAAGTATTCATTCCTCCATCAAAATGGTTTAAAATGTTTCTGAATAAAAGTATTGGTTACTGCTATATTGACACTCAGATCTGCTTTACTGGTGGATTGCATGAATTTTGAAATGCTTTTTTAATTGATAAAAAGTACCTATAAGCAGCCTCTGAATGAACTAAGATATTTCTTCTTATGTAATTTGTTGGTGATGCACCTTCTATTTTAGAATTACTTGGTCAAATCATTGTCACATTGTACCTTTATTATCTTACACATTAGGTGATTTTGTTTGATGTGATCACTGCTTTGCACAGGCTCTTCCCGAGTGTTGAGTGGTAGGTCGCAGTATCTTGTTGCTTGGTTTGGTGTTTTGTTTACTTGTTGCTATACCCGCTTGTGTTTTGCTTGCTTTCTTTATTTTTTTGTGATGTATACTGCTGCTTAGATACTATAGTTCCTTTTTTTGTATGGTTTTATTCTTGTGTGTCAGTAGATCCTAGTATTTCACTCCAATAGTTGACCAATAGGCTCTGTAAGATGAGCATGGGATGCTAAAAAAGCTCTGAAAATGTTTGCTACTGGATCAGAAATTGTAGAAGTTTTTTTAGTTGTTGTGTAAGAAATATCAAAAGTGGTTTCTGTTCGTAAAGATCTCATTTTTTCAGCTATTTAGATAGTTGTTTTCTTAGTTATCCTAGTATCTTATACAAATGAGCTATATGACATATTAGTGACACAAGTTTTGGTGATTTATTTTATCAGAAAGTAACATTTTTTACAGGCATTTCCTGTTCTTCCGTGTTTTGAAAACTGAAAATCATGTTCTTAACACTAACGTAATTTTGTATATCCCAGCTGTGTGACCAAAATGTATTATTGCTTCTTAGAAAAAAATTGTCAGAGACATAGCTTACTAGAGTTCCTTATGAACTCAATTACACAATTCCTCATTCATTTGAAAGTTTGTGATTTAGTGTTCTAACTACTTAACTTTTAAGTCATAGAAAGGTGGTTGGGTTTATGAACTTCCTAACCAAAGTTAAAAACTTGCAAATATTCAAGTTGTAATTGAAGCATTAAATGCAGTCATAATGTATTTTGTTTTGTTTTATTTTGCTTTGTTCAATTTTGATGGCTTATATTTTTCCACGGAAAGTTTAGCTCCTGAAAGTTTTGGCTTGCTTCTACTTGTTATGCCTTTTGAAAATTTTTCAAGTTTTATGCTGATACTTGTTCCTAACTTCATCTTGTATTTCTGAACTTTATCTTGGTATTACTTGCTTTGATTCACTTTGTCCTTGTTGAAAGTTTCTGAAATATGCCTAATTTATTTTTGTCTCTGCTAGTACTTTTTGAAATTTTCTCTAGTGTCTTTTTTTAGTATTGATAATTACTTTTTTTGTTATGGCCAGTAGTTGTATGATATTAGTCCTAAAGCCAATAAATAATATTTTAGACAGGAATCTTGACCTAGTAAATACCATGTTTGAGAGTTCCAACATACTCCTCTACTCTATTGCCATTTTATGTGAAAAATATAATTCACTGAACTTTGATGGTATAGACTGAGGGAAGAATTGCAGCATGGTTAAACTGATCACCAACAACACCAAAAATGTTGACTAAACTGATGGGTTTGATGTAAATGGAGGATTGATTCCTATTGATTTGTAGTTTTTTCTTAAGAAAATTCTACAATTTATTGGCATGATTGGCATCTTACAAGTGATGACTCTTACCCCTTAGGGCGATACAACTATTGTATCTATGGGAATTAACGCTCCCAGGGGAAAATGTGAGGTCCGGAGCTAAGAGTTCGGTAGGTCTTCTTTTTGTTGAAATAAAATGTTTTCTGTTCTGTTAAGGACCATCTTCTTTTGGTTTACTGCTGTCCTGTTTCTCAGCACCTACTACTTTCTTCTCCAACTTTTACCTTGTTTCATAACTTTCCTTCTTATCTTACTGTTTCTATGCACACGGGATCCTTTGCGGGAACACCCTTTGTGCATAAATTCCACGTTCTCTTAACTCCTTACTAAATGGTGCCTTCATCCTTTCTCTCGTTGAACATCTTTGTTGTGGTAAAGGGAGGCTAAAACTAACTTATAATCAATCAATGATGACTCGAATGCAATAGTTATATTATAATAGACCCACAAAGAAATACGAGTTACACACCTGTTATAAAAAGTGAGATGTATTTAATTAGACCTGAAGTTTCAACTTGACAAATCCCAGGTAGTGTTCAATTAAATGTTACTGTAGAACTATGTGATAGTTTACCAGGGAATATGCTTTGGTCTAGTCATGTCTGCCATGTCAGTAGTTTCTCCTCTAAATTTGGTGTCCATGGTGAACTGTTCATTATTGTCCTCACTAACCAATAAATATTTGCTCATTCTCCTACATCCCTCAAAAACTATAGATTCATCCTCTTTTGTATTCTGAAGCTGCAACATTGAGTACCAATATTTTGGGCTCTGGTTTAGTTATAAAAAGTAGGCAACCTTGCCATTATCAAGTGGCTGCATCTCAACAGCATTGAGAAATTTTTCACATTGTTGAGACCTGTTTGACACATCAGAAGAGCAGAACAGGAAAAGGTGTATCATAATCTTCAAATGCTCATTAGTGAAAAATTAAAAGTGGCCATACTACAGAGGTGCAAAAAGCCTTAAATTGATGGGAAAAGGAAAGTTGATAAAATTTTGTCCAGTTACAGCTCCGTAAGCACAGTTAAACCAGTGCAACTTATCTATTGTTTGTATGCAGTAGCAGCTTTGTTATGACATGGAATAAATTTTATTTTGCAAGTAAATATTATTGTTTGTAATTAATAACGTTTCAACTAATTGTTCTAAAAATTGATTTCTCTGACGTGAGAGCAAAGCACGCGCCACACTTTTGAGCCAGACGGTCTCAAGTTCGATTCCCGGCACCTGCACTGTATATTTGCGGAAGTAAGCAGCTGTTCAGGTGATTGCGAATACAAAAAGAGATGATTGAAAGATGGTATAAGAAGACCGTCATGCTCAATGAGCTTGCACTTAACTCCTTCCCTTTTAGGTCAAAGCCTAAAACATTTTTAATTGTGTGCAAGAACCCAATTTTAAAGTAAAGCAATCATAAGGGATGGAAAGATTACAAATGTGACATAAGTGAGGTGCTATGGACTTCTTCCACCACCTGGCCACACCCCTCGCATGCCGTGCTCCATGCCTCAGGCTTCGTTAGTTTTAAAATGCGTCCAAGCGTGGGTGTGTTAAGTGAGCGTTATACCGTTCCAGTCCATCACTTGTTACAGTAGTAAGAAATTCACTCAACATTTTTTCCAGTGATACACTGTCAATCGTTCAAAAATTCACTCACCCTTTAGTCTATAAAAGGCAAAGTTTTAATGTACAAATATCTTTAGGCTGAAAGTATCCGGAAAAGTTTTTCCATTTCCATTGTTAAAACGCAAATCTAATACTTGAAAAGCTACATGAGACAAAGTAAGAAGAGCGTTATACCTGACTGGCGTTCACACGCCTCAGGTGCTTCGAAATGACGCGCGTGCATTTCGCCATAGGAAGAAACCTCTAGATTCTATAAGTTAATCTCGATCATGCGACTGTTATTGACTAGAGTCTGCTTCACTATTTTGTCATCGTTCTTTTTCTCGTTGTAACTTTGTCATAACACTTCTCTAGTTGACATGAGTTATCTTAAGAAGGCTTGTAGTTCTGCGTTGTATGATGTTCGTCTTCGTGCTTCGTGAACTGTTTTTTTGCCACAACGTATCGCTGAATATCGAGAATGTATGATCTTTTTTCCTACCACGTATTGAAAATTTACAATTGCTTATATCATAGACCGCAAAATTCTTGTGCGTCCATAAATAAAACGAAGACGAACTCTACACTTAAACAACGGAGCACCGCGTGAGCTAAAGACGCTCTTACCCGTTCCCTAAACACTTCAATGTATTTATCCAAAAAACACAACGTCTTGTCCGAGACCGCATTCTTAGATCTCACGCGAGACCGCATTCTTGGAACGCCCTTGGAAGGCTCTGCCGTAGAAGAACCTTGAGGCAGTCGCTCCAGCGTCTCTATGCCGTGGGTTTTCGCGTTGTGAATTACGTTGTTTTTGGGCTATAGTCCTTGACCAAATGTTGTCAATATTGTTAGCATGTATTTAATAATTTATGAAAGGGTTCATTTTTTATGAGCTGACACTGCGGGTCATGTTCGCAAATGGTCATGTGTCTACTTCTGAAAATATACGAGGTTGTTTGTTGAGTTTTCGCGACTGTGATTTTCGAACCCTCAGTGTAGAAGTATGAAAAATATCAAAGTAAATTTCAATTTTTTTTTGACAATGATGCATTGGTCATTAACCATATATTTCATGTTATTTTTCCTGTACCGTTCTTCTTTCATTGTTAATGATAAGAAGTAATTCCATTCGACGGAATTACAAACAATAACATGAAATAAACAAACAATGTAGGTCTGTAGCCTATTCGAAAGTGTAGAACGTATTAGGCCAATAATCTATTGTGGTGAATTTGTGCCTTGAAGTTAGTGAATACGTAATCACAGTTTACTTGAAGCGTAGCACATCAATCCTGTATTTTGAAACCAGGATGCAAGACTCAGCGGGAGTTTGTGACGCATAATACATTAGTATAGTATCTGATTTTAAAGTATTAGTACATGTCATATCATAAACTGTTGGCCCACGGTATATCTGATCCGCGTTGAATGGCTTCTATTTGATCTTTGCATGAAATACTGCGATTATAGGAACGCTCACAATATTGGAAAACTAACGCAAAGTTGGCAATTGAGGAAAACGAGTGCCAATATACACATAAGTGACGAACACGGGGTAAGAAGAAGAGTCAATTGACTCGCAGCGCCAGCGAAGCGGAGATCTAGCCGCGACCTTGGATAGTGTGATCCCGGATTCAATAGGTGGCGGTGAACTTTCGAGGCGCTTCCTTGTCTATTTCCGTAGTGCAGCTTATCTCTCTTGCTGTTCTGTATACATGCAAGCACAGTGAGGGTTCTGTATCAGTGCAAGCCATGGTAGAGGAAACGAGGTAGGTTCAAACCAGTCTTTTTTTCGTTGATAGTGTGGTTGTGCTGACGTCACGTCAGTGCAGCGCTCATATTGCATCTGATGGCATTGCTACTAGTGATGTACCGATACCATTTTTTTGGCCGATACCGATACCCATTTTATGGCCGATACCGATACTCCGATACTTGAAAATACCGATACCCATTTTATGGCCGATACCGATACTCCGATACTTGAAAATACCGATACTTTGACCGATACCGATACTTTTACAATTAAATTAAAATGATACTATTATAAGCCCTACATGGGTGTTATAATAAAATTATTCACTAATATATCTAATAATATAGCAATTTTGACAATAAAGTTTTTGATTATGAATAACAACACTGCTCTTGCTCTGTTAACTATATTGTTGAAAAAAACGAAATTAAATCCATTCGATAGATAAGTGTTTCTAATCGTATTGCAACGTAATGTAGACTTGCTCTAATAGCAACTGGTTCCAAAAGAGGACCAAAACAATCGAGCTAGGTTTGAACGAAACTTCAACTAGGTTTGGACGAAATTCAACTAGGTTTGGACGAAACTTCGACTAGGTTTGGACGAAACTTCAACTAGGTTCTGACGAAACTTCTACTAGGTTTGGACGAAACTTCAACTAGGTTTGGACGAAATTTCAACTAGGTTTGGACGAAATTTCAACTAGGTTTGGACGAAATTTCAACTAGGCTTGGACGAAACTTCAACTAGGCTTGGACGAAACTTCAACGATTCGTTGAGTAACCATGAGTCAACAAATAGATGCTAGAAAAGCAATTGGAAATGACTAAATTTAATATAATGGTAAAATCGCCCTGTAAAATGCTCGATTTTGCATTTTAATGCTATTTTTCCTGCTAGGTGATAGATTCGTATTTTAATGTTAAGTAGGCAACACTGCAGTCCAGTGTCATAGTTTGATTCGTTTCCCAAACAAACATCGGCATCTACGGATGCTTTATTTCAAATTCAAGCCTGATACATATCACCTTGTACATTGTTTTTTCAAATGTCTTATAACTAACACCAGGACGCCATGACGCTCTCCCCTGGTCAAGACCGGTGCCCATTTCAGACACCTGGGTAGAGTGGGGTATTGTGCTTAGAATTTAATCTCATATACCCAACGGAGAAAATCGCCACCAGCGCCGGGACTCGAACCCTTGTTGCTCTCACGGAGGCAGGTCCTAAAGCCGCACGGCTATGACGAGCACAAAGTTTTTCGGTTGCGTCATCTTTCCGCTCTATTGTGTGATACCGTAATTCGCATGTGTGAACAAATAAGTATTCACTGTTTAGCAATCTTTATTTACCAACTGAGATTATTATCCGACTAAATTTAATTATAGATGATATTTTTCCCCATTTACAGGCATAAAATAGTAATATGATGTAGCATTTAGTGTCAGAAATAGCAGCGTGAACGCAAGCAGTATGGACAGTATGTACTAAAACACAATGTGCAGAAGCAAACACGGCTCTTTTCGGTTTGGGGGCCTATCGAATTTTTATGTTTTTTTTCGCCAAAGTATGTATTTTGGTGTGAAAAACACGAAAATGATAATCATTTTGTGGAGAAATTATTTATTAAACTCATATCCATTAATATTTTATAAAAAACGGCCGTTTCTCGGTCCGTTTTGGCCACGCAAACTCACACAGACAAGAATCCATCATTTTTCGGTGAGTGCCTCCCTGGAGTTTTTTTTCATTTTTAGACAATGCCATACACTCTCAATCATTTGAGTGTGTGCACCTGTTGCAGGGTCCACGAAGTTTACACTAGGATTACCAGTGAGGTGTTTGAAATTATACCCTTGGTTAGGTTAGGAACACTCAATGAATAATTTCTCCACAAAATGATTATCATTTTCGTGTTTTTCACGCCAAAATACATACTTTGGCGAAAAGAAAACATTAAAATTCGATAGGCCCCGAAACCAAAAAGATCCGCAAACACGCAATGAACCATAAGATTGTTCGTGAATTTTTTAAACCTCTTAAAATAAAAGAAAAATGCAAGATTCGTAATGCACGGCGATTTACATACTAAATTGAAATAAAATTATTAGCTTCGTAATATTTGACGATTTACAAGCTAAATTAAAATAGAATTTTAGCTACATCTTCATTAAATTTACAAAATCTTTAAAATGCACCTTCAACTTTATTTAATTGGTATGATTTTTGTTAGCCTGCCATATACCTTGAGAAATGGAAATTGGGTCAAACTACATAGGTTTTAGTTGTAAAAGTATAATAATTTTATGTCGCTACTGTGTTTAACTATTCATGGAACATAGCTCTCCCTTACTGACCATACGTGACTCATCGGGAATTCAAAGTAAAAAATTCAGTTAGCGGGCCTGATTAAATGCCGTAATTCAACAGTTAGCCAACTAATTTACTAGGTATGAATAGGCTCTTTGTTTGATTATAATTTTACTTTCATGATTTATGACTTTCATTTTTATGATAAAATATGTATTATGGGAAATTATCGGTAAAGTATCGGCGGAATTTTGCCGATACCGATACCAGTAAAATGACCGATACTTGCCGATACCGATACATCGGTACATCACTAATTGCTACCCCCAAATCTGGCTCCATTATTGGTCTAACGACATGGTGTTTTGGTGACGTCATGAAGTTTGTTTGATATAAAACCTTTCTATTGGCTAGCCAAACGAGAGGTCTATTTTCTCCTATAGAAATGACCCTGCCTTGTTTCCTCTACCGTGATGCAAGCACAGCGAGGGTTCTGCATCAGTGCAAGCACAATGAGCGTTCTGTATCAGTGCTACTGTAACACATGCGCTGTATCCCCGCTCTCGCGAAATAGATGGTGTATTTGTACGAGCACAATGCAGGTTCTGTATCAGTGATACCGCAGCTCACATGTTGTATCCGTGCGCGCAGAACAGATCTGTCGTCATAACTTATAGATCAGCACTGAACGCATCTGTTACGGCAGTTGAGATCTGCATCTGTACCATGACAAAACAGGTGCCGAATTTGTTTCTCTACAATGCATGTTCTAAATCTGTGACATTAATTGTGTATCTATTATCGTGATAGAAATATTGTAGCTGCACGTGCTGCCATAACAGCGTATTCCTAGCGTGAGTAAAGGACGTGCTAGATGGTTTGATTTTAACTTATCTCTATCACGACACATCAAAATGCAGTTTCAGGCTTAGCATAAGTTCTTAGCTGGTTTTGCTCCAAAAATCTTCAAGGGCCAGATGTATATTTTGGAAAACTACATGTGGTATCTTTTACGCGTAACTAATAAAGTGAAGACTCTTGTCTAAAGTAATTACGCCGCAAAAAATGGCAGTTTTTTCATGTTGGAGCTATAATTCATTCATGAAAAGTGATTTTAAATCAATGATATTAATACGTTTATACTATCTAGTAATTGCTTCATATTTATGTTAGAATATTGTTCGGATGAATTTCAGGCTACATAAATGAATTGCAGTCATTATGTTGTATTCAGGTCGACAGGATGGGACCAAAGATGTATAGACTATGCAAACAAACTGCATTGTTATTTTATTAGGTTATTATTTAGCGTTGTAGGTATATATTTTCCTACTTTATCTTCGGGCACAATCATCATCTGAAAAATGTTACGTTACTTCACATTGTGCCGAAATCGCGTCAGACACATTTTTCATGACTTTCCGTTTCCGTTTTCAGATACTAAATACTAACTTTACTGTGAACTGTGCACAAATGATCACAAACTAAGCCTTAGTAGAGTGTGTGTGTGTGTGTGCTCTCGGTCGGGCTTCTACAACTTCAGGATAATATTTTAAGTGCTTGCTTGCTACAAGTCAGAGTTCTCTGTAAATGACCGCTGTGAAAACTCGATCCTAAATACTCCTACGACCGATTTTACATCGATGGTATCCTGCCTACGCCTCGTGCCTACAGTACTCGTGACAAGCGAGTGAAGATTTGATCTTCGCGTGATTCTGTGGTATTTTTTTTATCTGTTCACTCTGTACCTAGACTTAATGTGTGCGTGTGCTCGTAATACTCGACGGTCTCGTACATTTTCTTTATTCTGAAGTGTGGTTTTTAAAAGATTGCGTGGAAACCTTGTAGCACAAACTGGAACAAATATGACAGCAGAAAATAATAGGGTTTCTCGTTGAACTGAGCCTTTAGTGACGCTCGTGTGGATGCCGGAGAGATTCTCCAGGAATGGAAGCTGATCATCCAAGTTTTTTTGTGATACTCTGCTGAAGAATCAGTCGTACGAAGTACTACATACTTCCGCGGTACTGCCTTAGATATATCTTCTATTTTTATATCTGGATCTCGCTCTTTGTGATATATTCGCGCTTTTGTTTATTTTAGAGCAGCTTTTCTTCCAACGGCTTGTGGTACCTGAGCAACTATTGATGAAAATACTTTCGTGTATGGCGGACTGCCAATGCACGCGCAAATTAAAATCGTGCAGCTACTTACTCGTGCATTATCTACTTATTTAATCGTCTACCTCGCTGCTCAAATACTGATGAAGCCCTCCATCCAACTACTTAACGACCAGTCTACTCGGTCTCTTGTCTATTCGGCCTTTCGTCTACTCGTGACCTGACTGGACGAGTATTTACTTCCCTATCTCCTCACTACTTGACTACTTATATTGAAGTCTTGGCCAACCTCTAACGTATTACACCATTAGCCACATACTACTGCTTATTTCCTTAATTGCCTAATTACAGATCTGCTCTCCCTCACTTACCACCATCTTCTGCAAATCCACCCGCCTATCTACCTGCCTACCACTCCCTTATCGATTTGCCTCCCGCCGATCTTCCTGCCACCCAACGATCTACCCACCACCCGCCTATCTACCCACTTCCTCCCTCCACTTACTACATGTGCTGGCTGTGCGTGCTGCAGCACTTCGGTGCGGGTATGGTGCGGGCGGGATCGGCGGTGTTGGGGGGGATGACGGGCGAGTACGCGGTGGAGAACGGGAAGAACGTCAAGACCAAAGTCCTTCATGCCATCCCGCGCGGCCTCACCGTCGCTCGCAAGAGGAGGGACTGGCGCTACTACCTCTGCTGTGAGTCCTGTTCGGGCTCGTCTCGGGCTCCACGCAACCACACGTCGGAACGATTATTTACTTCCCTTGCAACGATTCGTTACCTCCGAGTTGGAAGCATCTGCAATATCCTGAAACCAAAGTTTAGCCCTGAGTGAATGGCACCTTGACTTTGTCAGACCTGGTGTTGATGGCGACTAATGCGGATTTTTTTTATTTATTTCCCTTTGAACACCTATGCTTCATTTTAGGTTTCTAACGAGTTTTTTTCAATCAAGTTAGCGCGATATCTAAGCTTCATTTTAGGTTTCGATGTTGAGATTTTGGCCAAATTGTTACCCAATACCAAAAATGTTTTGTTACATTTTTTTTTTTGACATTTACCGGCACTGCGTTGCGAAGTGACGTTAGGGTTCCAATTTTTAATTTGTTTCCCATTGGCATGTCTGCTTGTACGAGTCCTCACTTCAGCACTCGCTCCCGGAAAGCGACTTTGGAAGGATGTCTTGCGCAAGGAAGCGCCTAGGAAAGACAGCTTCCTCTCGAGAAATATACATTGCTAGTTGAGGAAGTGGGGGACACAGTAACATTTTGCTTGCGAAAGTAAAATAAAGAAAATATCGCCCATGCACAAAATGTTAATTTCGTAATTGCGTTAAAAATGTTATTTATATGTTACTTATAGAGAAAGTAAAAAAAAATAAAATTATGCAGTCTAATTTTATAATAGAAAAATTCCTATTACTAACAAGTTTCTCCATTGAGTTTTTCAGAAAATGATACTCCACAGTTCATTCGCTTCTGAGATCCTGATGTTCAATTTCGATCACAACATACGGATAATTTAGAATAAATCCATTTGTCGTAACCCAACTCAAATGTGTTGGAAACAGCGTTTAGTGGTAACTGTGCTTACTAATAATCTATCTCATCGTCGATAGTTAGAAACGCTTAGCAATAACTACGTCTACATCGCAGTAAAGGACCCGTATCCGTGCTTTTAATGTTGATTGTCTCGACACCTCTCATTATTTTTATTATTATTATAATTATTTTTATTACGTCTAAAGTTACCTATACAATCATCGATATTTATTAACTTTCTTTGGGAACTTAGCAGCTCTAACGCTTTAGTGCTTGTTGAAAAACTACATTTCCATGCTTACGTTATGACTACTCACGTATGTGCGTTAACGAGATGCGCGGACAGATTTTTGTTCATGTGTGCGAGTTGTGAAAGAGGAGAAACCTGTTTTGAATGATAAGGAAGAAAAATCTATTTCCAACATAGATGATACGAAAACATTAGTTTTTAAAATATCTTAACTTAATAAAATATTTTCACGAAAGTTCCTTGTACGGTAACATCGTCTGTAGAATTGGTCTACAATGAGTGGGATAATCATTTTGCTGGTGTTCGTTTGGCTTTCGCTAAGCTTTATCTTGCTCGTGGAATTTATGCTTACCTGTTTGATTTTCTATATTTGTGGTCTTTATTACAACCGTGTAAGTCATGCAATTGCTTGTCTGTATTTTTCTTATTTGAGTGCGTGCAGCTGTAGATGTAACGCGCTTCTTGCTACACTCTGTGTACTGGGTTGTTCTTGGTAGTTTCTTCTACTTTTGATGTATTCTAAATTAGTAGTATCTGTAGTGCTCATATTCTTTTCCCTTGTCTTGTTACGTGTGAAAGATTTACATATAATGGATATTGATAATGGATATAATGGTTTCGCTTTATGATGGACGTTTGTTAAATTTTTCCCCTCGTGCAGCTTTAATAAATTATTCGAGTCTAATGCGCAGGGTGATACAACTATTGTATCAATTGGAATTGGCGCTACGAGGGGAAAATGTGAGGTCCCGAGCAAAGGATTATGGAGGACTTTTTTTTCATAAAACAATGTTTTTTTTGTAACGTACCATCTCTTTGGTTCACTGCTGTCCTGTTCTTGAGCACACATTGCGTTCTTCTTCAACTTTTATCTCGTTTCACCAACTTCCATCAAAATTTTCTGTTTCTTGTGCTGGAACATTGTATTGAATCCTTATTCCCTTAACTCCACACTAAATGGTGCCTTCATCTTTCCTCTTTTTGGAACACCATTCTTGTGATTTGAAAGGCTTGAACTAACTCACAATTTTTATTCTACAATCTTGCAAATACTACCATCTTCTTTTGCTCCACAAATATTCATTTATCCGGGACACGTTCACTTTCTATTTTCATTCACGTGCTGCTATGTATTCACATTAACTATTTTGTCCTTGCTTTGGAATTATCTATTCCCTTTTGGTCGAGCTCATCATGTGCTGCTTCTCTCGACGTCGTGTTGAGAGGGCGCTCCAGCATGTGTACTTCTCGGGAGGTACAACTGGGAATTAGCACTCCATAGACGAAGATGTGAGGTACCTAGCTCAATGTTAGGTAGGGCTTCCTTTTGTTGAAAACTAAAGGTTTTGTTTCGTCACGGATCATTTTTTTTCGGCTCACTGCTGTCCGTTATTCTTAGCACCTATTACTTTCTTCTTTTACTTCTGTCTTGTTTCTTAAACTCCTTTCAATCTCACTGATTTTATACGCAGAGTGTGGGGACACACATTTTGTGTGAATTCCCCGTTCTCTTAATCCATACTAAATGGTGTCTTCCTTCATCCTCTCTCGGGAACGCCTTTGCTGTGGTTTTGGGAGACTTGAACTAGCTTACAATCTTATTTAGTCCAGCATGGGTCAGACGCGTGTGCAGGTAGCTGAAACCCTGTATTGAGGTCCCAGTTCTCTCTAATAAAAACTCGACACTAGTTAGTGTTCTTCCATACATGTTATGCTAATCAATTTCCTTCTTAGAAACCAAACTTCCCCATTTTATATGTAAGCAATCAGTTCCCAGTTTCAGTAATACTTTACTCTGGGATCCTCTTCGTTGATTAAAACGTAGCTATATTAATTTTTACCTGGCTGTTTTCTAAAGCTTGCATTTTTCGCAGGTTGCACGGGTCCCTCTGGCGTGGCCGCTTCTGGCAACATGGTATTCCTACACGGCGTGCTTTACCTCGAGATCCTGGAGGGCAGGGACCTTCCAGATGTCGACGTGTCTTGGTTCAGGTCGACGAAAGACGTCTCCGACCCCTACGTAACTGTTGACACGTGCACGGGTGGTAAGCGTAGCTGCCGTATTGCCAAAACCTCCATCATTTACAACTCCCTCAGCCCCCACTGGCATGAAAAGTTCCGAATCGAAATGTGCCACGAGGTCGAAAGTTTTCTGTTCTCGGTGAAAGATCTGGATCTCTTGAAAGTAGAGTGCATGGGGTATATGAATATACGAGCGGAGGATCTTCTTTCAGAGGAACCCATCTCCGGGTGGTACCCTCTCATGGGCAAAAGTGGTGATCCTGCTGGAGCTTTGAATATATCCATGCATTTCAAGTCGGTCGCATCGATAACGAGGTCCAACGAAGTGCTGGACACGGTATTTCCTATGAGGGGAAACTGCAACATCAAACTTTATCAGGATGCGCACACGCCTGCTGTTCCTCCCGTCACGGATGTTCCTGGTCAGGATGGGGAGCCCTACGATCCTCCTCAGCTTTGGAAAGATCTTGCTCGTCACTTGGAAGCTGCGAAAAAACTCATATACATCACAGGCTGGAGCGTCAAGACGGACATCAGTTTAGAGCGAGACGGAGAGCACGAGTCCATTGGAGAGCTTCTGAAAAGGAAATCAGAAGAAGGAGTGCGCGTCCTGCTGCTGGTGTGGAACGAGATGACCTCTACTGATGTCTACACCCCCGGCGTGATGGGCACGCACGACGAGGACACAAGGATATACTTCGAAGGCACAGAAGTCGAGGTGGTTTTGGCTCCTCGCACGAAGAGTAAAGCTAAAGTCATGGAGACCAACTTCGTTTCGACATGTTACACTCACCACCAGAAGTCCGTCATTCTTGACGTTGAGGTGGACGGTGATGACAGCATGCGTCGCCTGGTAGCTTACGTTGGCGGCTTGGACTTGACAGATGGAAGGTGGGACACTCCGGACCATCCGCTCTTCCGGACACTACCAAGTGAGCATTCCAATGATTTCTACAATGGCTGTTGTCCTTCAAAAGTCACCGTGGGACCTCGACAACCGTGGCACGACATTCATGCCCTCGTGGACGGACCAGCTGCACTTGACGTGCTCGATAACTTCGTCGAGCGATGGCGGTGTCAAGCTCAAGATCGCGAAAACAGACTGTACGCGGTCTCTTCTGGAGAGTTCGATCTAGACTACGAGTCTTCAAGCGGAGGCTGGAATTGTCAACTTTTCAGGTCCATCAATTCGGACTCAGCACAGTTCAGAACCGACGTCCTCGACAAGCTTCTTGCTAGGAAAGGGCGACTCTACGAGAATACCATCCAAAGGGCCTATGTCCACCACATTCGCCGGGCTAATCGGTTCATTTTTATCGAAAATCAGTACTTCCTTGGGTCTTCGCATGGCTGGCTTATTCAAGAAGCCAAGTGTACGCATTTGGTCCCGGTCGAAATAGTTACTAGGATCACGCGTGCCATTGAAGAAGGCGAAGATTTCCGAGTATACATCCTTGTGCCCATCCACCCAGAAGGTGACCCAGCATCTGGGGCTGTCCAAGAAATCCTGTACTGGCAATACCGAACGATGGAAATGATGTATCGGAAGATTGCTAAGACCCTCAAGAGGGTGGGATCTTCAGCCCATCCTATGGAGTACCTCAGCTTTTTCTGTCTCGGCAAACGAGAGTCACCCGACGAAATCCCTGATGGTCTAGACTCTCCCGACAGCGACACGGTAGCCGAGAAGGCGCGTAACCACATGCGCTTTATGATCTACGTGCACTCCAAGATGATGATCGTGGATGACGAGTACATCATCATCGGATCTGCGAACATCAACGAGCGCAGCATGAACGGAAACAGAGACACCGAGATCGCCATTGGGGCGTTCGAGACCGAGCACACCAAGGAGACGATGGGAGACGACCTCGTGCAAGGCACCGTGCACACGTTCCGCCGAGCTCTGTGGGCGGAGCACTGTGGTGAGCACCGCGAAGAACATATCGACCCCAGCCAGCTAGAGTGCATGCAGTCTATGCGAAGCATCGCGGAAGAAAATTTACAGCAATTCGTGAGTGATGTGCCCGAGCACCGCGACTCCCACCTTCTGCTGTACCCCATTGACATCTCCGAAGGCGGGCATGTTAAAACTCGCGACGACTGTCCCACCTTTCCTGACACGTCGGCCTCTATATTGGGTGCCAAATCTTCCTTCTTGCCAAACTCTTTAACCACTTAGTCGAGGCATTCGAAAATTTTAGCTATTTTTAAAATTCTCGTGGTCTTGGCTTTAAATTTCAAGCAGTCCAAAGTAAGGTGTATGTTATACGTGTTTGTTCTTCCGTAACGGAAATAACGTTGGAACGTTTCATATTTTGTTAATTTGAAATCCTCGTTCTTGCCTAATTCATTGACCACTTAGTCTTAGTGTAAGGTTGCCTAAGTTTACTTTCTTTTTTGATCTTAAGCGCTATGCCGTATCTCTATCTCTGGCTATTTAGCCGCCTTAAGCATTTTGAAAGTCAATAGTTCTTAATACCTGAATCCATTGCTAAAATCCCTTACATTGTCTATCTTGGTTCTTTCTAACGTTTGAAGTTTCGTTTCCTCATGATATATCTTCTAATCAATCTACTGCCATATATTGAAATTTTTTTCCACGTTGCCTGAGTGATTTCAATCACCCTTCAATTATAGACAGTGCTAGCTATGTAGAGCATTAAATAATTCAGACTGTGCGAGGCAATTGACCATTTGAGGCGCGGCTCTGGCGTCCTCAATTCTGAAAGTTAACTTGAAACCAGATGAGCTAGAACAAAGAATGAATTTCATGTACAACTTGTAGTAGCAGGATTTAGTGGTGTGTTTAGGAGTCGTTTGTTTAGATATTTAGCAGAGGTTATCTTTGAGATGCTTTTGTGCTAGCGAAAATAGTGATTTTTATCTTAAGATTTTGCCTTAGTAGGTTTCTTTTTCAGTGGTCGTATGCTTCTGTTCTGGCAAATATAGTGGTTTCTATCGAAAAATTTTGCCTTAATAATTATTTTTTTAGTGGTTGTATGCTTTTGCTCTAGAAAAAATGTTTTTTATCTAAAGATTTTGCCTTAGTAAGTTTGTTTTTCAGTGGTCGTTTAATTATATTTGTGTTTTTGTGACTGTCTCAGTTGCAGGACTGGTAAGGTGTTATTATTACTTCGGTTGTGCTTTTAGGTGTGGTTTTATAAAAAGTCTATTTTTACTGTATCTTCGAATTATAGCCTCTAAGAACCAAAAATTGTGTGCAAGAAATCTGTTGTGGGTTTGGGCGTTTAATATCTGATCTTTTCATTGTTCTCATTGTTCCCGTGTATCGTGCAACCGACCTCCTGCTCTAGCAAATCTTCAATACTATGTTTGTTTACTCATGCTTCATTTTTGGACATCAAAATAATGCCGTTAATAACATTTTTCGTGTGTATCCGGTAGTGTTGAACACAAGTACAGTTTTTGTAGATCTGACCAATGAGAGATCTAATATTGATTCAAGTGGTATACTTGCTAATATTAGCGTAACTAGTGCCTGCTCTGCCTTTTCATGTATTAAGTTTCTAAGTGATTGTAGAGGAGGAGATGTCCATTTCTGCGCTTCATTTCTACTAGCTCTATTTAATTTTTCTGTGGCTCGCTTTGTATTGTGTTGTTGCATCTACTGGTCGTGTTCCTTATATCTGAAACAATAGCTTCATTGATCGTAATCTGATAATTTTTGAGAAAAAAATTGCTCTTCTAAGTTTGTACTGACTCCTGAAAAGTAGTACCCTATAACTTTGAGACGCCTCAAATGATAACTTGAGAAGCCATTCAAGTTTTGTTCTAGTGTCTCTTTTTCTGGCTGAAAGATGGATTCTCTTTTGTGATCATCTTTGTAGTGGTTAGAGTGGCTTAATTAAACTAACTTGCAATCTACATAATCCAAAGACAGGAGTTGCAGTTATAATGTTTATAATCTATTTGAGCTGAACAAACAAAATATTTAAGTTCGTGGTTCCGAAGTTCTTTTTTATTTGCAGAAAATATCAAGAGGGTGAATCTTAACTTAGTCTGTGCTTATGTTCTTGCTACTCTACTGGAACGAGTGTGTGCTTTTCTGCGCTCTTAGTGACACACTGTCTACTGATGCTGGTTGTGTGCACCATTGTTGGCGAAGTTTTGAATGCGCTAAAAGCGTTTTCGTTGGTCTTCTCGTGTGAACGTCCGACGTATCATCAAGCTAGTGTCTGACGTAATCGAGTAGGCCTCAACACTTAAATATATGATACTTATGTCGTCTTCCCTCTCCATTTTATCGTCTCGTCTAAATGCATTTCTAAAAACGACAGGGACGCCTCTGAGGCGATTTCTACCCTCTGTCAGTCGATTAACTTTAGCCAGTGTAGTTACCTGACCGCGTATCAACGATACTAGTGTGTGAGACTCGGATCGATGCGGGGTACCAGCTCTGTTACAATACAGAATCTCGTTTTTTTACGTTGAATCTCTGTTTTTTGTAGTGTTTCTGCAGGGACAAATATAAAGGAGTAGGAGTGTAGATTTATCTTTGTTGCATCGCCAGTCGGAGATGAGCCTTAGCTAGTTGCAAGATCTAACATATTATGGTATTGGAACTCCCAGGGGGACAATGTGAGGGCCCGAGCTAAAGATTAGGTAGGCTTTCTTTTCGTTAAAATAACATAGATTTTTGTTTTGTTACGGACCAACTTTTTTTCGGTTCACTGCTGTCCTGTTTTTTCAACACCTACTACTTTCTTCTTCAACTTTGATCTTGTTTCATGAACTTCTTTCTCATCTTACTGTTTCTATGCCCTTTCTGCATAGATTTCACGTTCCTTTAACTCCATACTTAATGGTGCCTTCTTCCTTCCTCTCTTTGGATCGCCTTTGTTGCGGATAGGGAGGCTTAAACTAACTAATAATCTAATCTATGGTATTGGAATCTTCGTAAAACCCTTAATTTTATAAAAATATGGTATCGAAATCGAGGTTAAACCTTTCAGATATCAATATGGTATTGAAATCGTCCATGATCGACTGAGAAGGAATCTCTGTATCTTGCTTATGTTGTTGATTTTTTGAGCGGAAGCTCGGCATTTATCGCCTGCTACTCTAAGTGGTATTGTGCTTACTATGTTGTTCTTCGATAAATAATGGTTGATTTGCATGGTAGCACGGATACAAGGTTTACGGTTTCTGAAATGAAAACCTCAGTTTGGAGTGTGTTGCTTGTTTTTTTTTTGTGATTTTTTTATCCCCTTATTTGATAACATAGTTAGTTGGCTGCTTGTTTGTTTAGTGGGTCCCTCATGTGAGGATTACTAAGCATGAAATTAGAGGCCCCAAGTTTAAGTAAATAAATCATATATGCACGATAACCTGTATCTTGAATGCCTTGATAACATCACGCGGTAAAGTGAACACCAGAGCCTAAAGTAATGACCGCACACTTCTGTTTTTGCATTGGTTTGATTATATGAGTACCGAAATGTTTCTTCCATATTAGCGTCCGAATTAATGTATGGAAAATTAGAGATATTAAAGCTCGTGTCACAGATGAGCTCAGCTAACGGTTTTTAGTATTCAAGTAATTAATGCTTTTATTTAAAGATATATTGGCCAACTTAATTCATTGAAATTCCATGGAACATAAAGTTCGAGGAGACGGAGCTTTAGCCGTCGATTTTGACGGCGTGTGTATTCCTAGATGAAATCAAAATTTCTGCTTAATACGCGGAAAATGTTAATTTGCTTATTCACATATTCGTTGTGGTGAATTTAGTGCTTTAGGCACTAAGTAAAAATACTGATCGAATGTGGCAACTGTATTAAACCCATTATTAAAAGCTAAAAGAAATACTTTCTTTTGAACAGCGTGATACAGCAATGTTCTTCATGCAGCATTTCCGTATGGCAAAATGAATGCTACCTTTGTTTTCTTACTATAGATCCTTCAACTAGTTTTCTGTGTATCTATGTGTGTTTTACCTTTTTTTCGCTGGCACAAATTTCAGTATTTTTTTTCGCTTAGAAGAATTTACTCTTATAAACATGAGCGTTTTCAAGGTAGTTCCGTTGGTGTAGCAACAACGGGTACGTTTCTGTTTAATTTTATCGCTTCTTGAAGTTTTCAAAAAAAATTTTATGACAGTTTTCAAATTTTGGCGACAGTTTTTAATTGGAGTTGCCGCAGCCGACTTCTAAATAAAAATATTTTCACTAAGTGGCCTTTACGGTTGGCATTAGATGGGATACATTAGCCATCATTTCAGTAAATTTATGACTCTTTTGCACCGGGAATATTACCCTTCGTTTGCATGGTCAATGTTTGGTATCACTTGGTTAAGCGATGTTAGTACCTCATGACATTTAGTGCTGTTGAGCTCAGCTGTCTAGTCTTGACGTAGATCAGTGTTATAGTTCATTCTCTGTAGTCTTGACCGATCCGCACCATTATTTGCGCAATGATCCATGAAAACTACTTTGTAACGCGATATGGAACGACCGGCTGCTCAGTTGTGCGATGTGTTAATGTAGTTAAATTCTCTTAGTTGTACTCTGTGAACTGATGCTTCGACATCAATGCTCGCTCTCTATACAGGGTTTCCACACTCTCCAAACAATTAGACATTTGGGGATGACAGCGGTATACATGACTCATTTTCGCTAGATGTATTTGGCGCTTGGTTCCGTATGATTCTAGGGCATACAACTGTTGTGCCCCTCAGGGAGGCGCAACTATTGTATCTAAGGGCATTAGTACTCTCAGGGGAAAAATGGGAGGTCCCAAGCTGAGCGTTACTTAGGCTTATTTTAATGGGATAGGTTTTTTAGTTTTGATACAGATTTTTTTTCGATTCACTGCGGTCTTGTTTTTGAGCGCCCATGACTTTCTTCAAATTTAATCTTGTTCTATAAACTTTCTTCCTAACTTACAGTTTTACAGATGTGCGGAGAATCTTTTGTGGAAATACACCTTTTGCATTGATTTCGGCATTCCGCATTCCTTCAACTCTATACTAAGTTGCACCTTCAACTTTTCTCTTTTGAACGAGCACCTTTGTTTGGGTTAGGGAGGCTGAAACTAATTTATAATCTAATCGAATCTTTGTTTTGCTCAAAAATATTCTTATGCACAATGCACTTGTAACATGTGTGGTGTTTTATTTGAGGCGTCGAAATTAAGTGTCCCATTTTCGCACGGAGAAATTTCGGCAGCGATAGGTGAATGTTCGAATATTTATTAGGAGAGTTTTGTTCTTTTGTCTCTTAATAAACTTTCCGCCATCGCTTCATGTCTTGTGTGAGCGACGACTGGTAGATCCAAGCTTCAGTCCTTCACCGATGTCGTGTATCAGTGATACGCTGTGTTCTCCCGAGCTAAAGGTTAAGCAAGTCTTCCGTTTGTTCAAATAGAATATTAATTTTTTATTTTGCAACCCAATAGCTTTTTTCACTGCTATCCTTTTGAGCACTTATTACTTTCTTCACCTTAGTTTCGTATTATAAACCTCTGCTAATCTTACTGTTCATATGCACAGAGTGTGGGTGTCACACCCTGTGCTTAGATTTTCCGTTTCCTTTATTCTATATTTAATGGTGCCTTCCTCTCTTGGGAACACCTTTGTTGAAAGTCCGATCTAACCTTCAATTTCTCGCCTCTGCTTGATATGTTCGATGCTAGTTTTTGGCTGTGGCTACTGAGGTACTGCAATGATGTCGCTCTCGAGGTACCTGCGCGTTGATCCCCGAATACGCTGAAAACGTTTTCGTTCTGAATGTAATATTAATTTAATTCATCTAGCGCTTGATACTTCACGTCTTTTTGTTTCAAGATGAATATTTTGTTTGCTGCTTAGTTTTTCTTCTTGCCTGACCTTCCAACTCCTTAGCTTTTCATCCTAATGTAGTCAGACATTTTTCTGCATCGTGTTTCACTGACGCACAATTTGTCGGACATTTTATATGTTTCACTGGATTATGTGAACAAAGTTTACAGCAGCTCCTCACTATGTATGGTTGTCATGTACGTCACGTCTCAGTTCACCTATTTTTTATGATGTATCGTATTAAAGATCATGTTTATCGCTGTCTTCATGCGTGTTTGTCAAATTGCTTAAATCCTGCGCTGATCTCCAGCCGTTTGTGCTCCGTGAGGGAGGCTTGATTTGCGCGAATTCAGGAAATCTGGTTGGTTTTCACATCAAAGTAAAGCTATGCGTTGCATCTTGTGTACTGAAGTATTTCCTTTGCCAGTATCTACGTGATTGTTCGTTGCTGCAGTATTCATTTGGTGTGCGGTGCATTTCGTTTTTTGTCTCCAAATGTGGGTAATTGTGGCTGAAAAAATTTTAGGATGTTTTACCCATTTTGAGCTATTTATCAACATTCTATGTCACTTTACCAGGAAAATCGTGGAAAGTAGGGAGTCAACCGCAACATCGGCAGTTGTGCTACGGTCCTGTTACAAAAGCCTCCCTTTTGAAACCGACTCCCATTGTTGTATCAAGTTCATATTAAGCTAGTGATACTGTTTCATGCATAAAGAGCTCATTTAAAAAGTGAAGTTTCATGGATAAGGAGCTTCTTTAAATGTTAAGTGCTATAATATTATGCGACTACGTCAATGCTAGCCGTGAGTTTAGGGTAACCTGGATACGAGTGCGACTTGCGGAAAATTTGCCCCCCATTGCCCATACAACATGCGCGTCTGTTACCCTGAAGACATTGTTGTGGAAATTTTCATTATTTTCAAGCAACAAACATGTTGCCAACTAGATTCGGACTCTCTAAAACTTTGAAGTGAAATCTTGGAGACCAAAATTTTTTTAACATATAGTCGAAGTTTTTTGGATTTGTATTTGAGTAAACTACAGCGTCGATAGATGTTAGAGGGAAATTGATCAGACATGCTTGAAATTTACGCTTGTACTGGCGAATGTGAAGGGTTCGTAACGCCAAATCTTTTGTTACATGTGAGTAAATAAATGAATTGCAGGCAATGAACCAATCTATTTATTACGCACTTCGCTAAATGTATGTGCATCCCTAAAATTTGTTAAAAGTATTGTCAAGCTCAATCCAAGAGCGAGCGAGTAACTGGAATTATTCAGCGTATGAGTTATCTTTCTGCTAATATTAATCCTCTCGGGGTTGAATAATTCGCCTTTTTATAAGTTGAGTACTTCGCTATGTTGTGGACTCAAGTCTTAATGGTAGTTTATCAGTGAACTGTTTCCTTTAAGACCTTTTGAAATACTGGTTTCGAGTAAGTTTTATAGTAGTCAGTCATCAAATCATTTCCTTAAGAAAACCTTATAAAAAATTAATTTCGGGAAAGTTTTATAATAGATAATCCTCAAACCATTTTCTTTGAGAAAGCCTTACGAATCATTGATTTCGGGTAAGTTTTGTGATAGTTAACCCTCAAATCGTTTTCTTTGAGAAGGCTTTATAAAAAATGGTTTCGGAAAAGTTTTATTACAGTTGATCATCAAAACATTTTCTTGAGGAAGACCTCATAAAGAATTGGTTTCGGTTAAGTTTTATAATAGTTAATCCTCAAACCATTTTCTTTAAGAAGGCCTTGTAAAACATTGATTCAGAGTTAGTTTTATAATAGTTAATCCTCAAACCATTTTCTTTAAGAAGGCCTTGTAAAACATTGATTCAGAGTTAGTTTTATAATAGTTGATCCTCAAACCATTTTCTTTAAGAAGGCCTTGTAAAACATTGATTCAGAGTTAGTTTTATAATAGTTAATCCTCAAACCATTTTCTTTGAAAAGGTCATAAAAAATTGATTTCGGGAAAGTTTTATAATAGTTAATCATCAAACCATTTTCTTTGAGAAGGCCATGTGAATCATTGGGTTCGAGTAAGTTTTATAATAGTTAACCCTCAAACCATTTTCTTTAAAAAAGCCTTGTAAAAAATTGATTTCGAGTTAGTTTTATAATAGTTAATCCTCAAACCATTTTCTTTGAGGTCTTATAAAAAATTTGTTACGGTCAAGTTTTATAATAGTTAATCATCAAAGAATTTTCTTTAAAAAAGATTTATAAAAAATTTGGTCTCGAGAAAGTTCTATAGTAGTTAACCCTCAAACCATTTTCTTTAAAAAGGATTCATAAAAAATTTATTTCGGGCCAAGATTTTGATAGTTAATCATTAACAAATTTTCTTTAAATGAAGGCCTTATAAAAAACTTATTTTAGGGTATACCTTAAAAGGCTTTTCGAGGATGTGGTTTTGGGGTCTGAAACGTATTTCAGATTGTCGAGTTTAGCTGTGCCTGGTGTACGTATATCAACAAGAAAACATCAGGGGGCCAGAAAATATTTTGTTGTACTGATAGCGATAGCCAAAATTGTGAGTGGGCACATTAGTTTTAGTAGAAGTTAAAGTTCGGCCAATTGCAGTGCAATACAAAGAAATATTTTATTTATGTTTCACCTTATACCTTACGTTCATGTTATACGTTGTTTCGCATTCTTCATTAGAAAGTAAATGCAGTATTTGTGACAATTTGTTTTATTGCACTTCGTCATGAAGTCATACATGTATTAATCATAAGCTTGAGTCGACCAAAATATGAAAAGTTCAACAGTGATTTCCGCCGCTTCCACGATTAAAATTAGAATATAACTACAATCACAGGGAATTTAACTTATGCCTTAAACACAAAAATGGGAAGAATAATTTTCTTGACGTATTACTAATTAAATAGAAACAATCTATTACACCCCTAGACTTAGGCTCCAGAGGCTATTTTTTTGCGTTTGCACCGCATGGTTCACAATCAAACAAATAAATGTTTTACTAGCGACTACGAAAAACTTGAGTTATAACAAAAGTTGAACAAAATTTTGTGTTAGGACATTAGGTCGGCTGTAAGTGATTGCTTTACAGTTGAAGACAGCTTCATAATTTGAAGTATAGGGAGTCGTCATTTACTTCGTGACACTTTTCTATCAAAATTTTGACAACACTTTGCAAACGCAAATAATGTCACATAGATCGCGAGATACATTAGATTATATGTCAGTTTAAGCCTCCCTAACCGCAATAAAAGGCATTTCGAAGAGAGGAATGAGGAAGGCACCATTTAGTATGAAGATAAGGGAACGCGGAATCTATGCAGAAGGGGCATAGAAACTGTAAGTTGAGAAAGAAGTTCATGAAACAAGATTAAAGTTGAAGAAGAAGGTAGTAGGTGTTGAAACACAGGACCGCAGTGAACCGAAAAAGATGGTTCTTAACATAGCAAAAAACATTTTATTTAAACGAAAAGAAGGCCTACCTAACTCTCAGCTCGGGCCCTTACACATTTTCTCCCTAGGAGTGCAAATTTTCATAGATACGATAGTTGTTTCCAATAAGGAGATTTTGCTTAGGAAAAATAAGCCTTTGATAAACATGTGCTAACAATTTTTAAAACATGTAAAAACATTCGTTGTTAAAAAATACACAAAAGAAACATTTTTCGTTGAAAAAAAGGGAAAACCTAGAATCTCGATGTCTCATGCATTTAGTTTGAGGTTAATTTTAGAGAGACAGGAACTTCCGTTATAGTATTTGTAAACTCATTATTTCCTCGTCCATGACTACAGTATAATTTACGTTAGAATAGCGTTGCACCTGACTAATGGCTTCTTCGTTATTATATATTTAAAATACACATCAGCTCCGTAGTGCAATCGTTTGAATTCGGCACGTTTATGGTTATGCTTGAGCCATGAGAAATTCTGGAGTATTCGATACACAAGTTACTATAAAAAATTTTGCACTGAAATTACCATCGGTTTCTGCAAGGATGTGACTGAAAACCAAGGCAATAATGTAGGAAGTCTAGTAACCTGGATGTCAGCGGAGAAAATCAGCTCTGCATGGGTGACAGAATTAGAGACCGCCTAGGAAGCCTCAATAGGAAGCTAACCTCTTTTCTCTAGCCCTAAATCAGATCGACATTATTCTTTAAAGGTATAAAATTATTCAAGAATACGTATATTAACTTGTCCTTAAAATTACTGAAGTCTGGCACCAAAAGCATCCGTTTGTTGGGTGCACATTAAAATTAAAATCTTTTTTAACTTGATATTTTGAGAGCGCTACAGTTTTAGATAAAGTTACACATTTGTTTAAAGAGAATGCATGAGGGGTTCAATATAAGCAATTGCGTTTAAGTTTGTGTTTCAATGCATTTATACATGCAAAATTACAACAGTGATCGCTACAGCCACTCATTGAACCATGTTTTAGTTATGTAGTTGAACCATGTTAGTTATATTCAGTTAACCTCAGATAATTTTCTATTTGATTAAAAAAAATTGACAGCAAAGTTTAGGATATTTGTGACATATGTCACTTACTCAACAATCCCATAAATAGTTGATTAAGTCATTGTCTGGGAAGGATGGAATCCTAGATGTTTTTATTTCACTAACATACCAAGGACACAACAAAATACATTTTACAATACTTCACGTTAAGTTCTTGAGTGGCTGATAAAACTATTGTACCTGTATACAGATGTGTTACAAAAGTTTATATCAAGTGTGAAAACAATGATAAAAATTTCTATTTTTTTTCTTTTACCTTAAGACGATAATATTAAAAGTACAGAATAAATATCTCTGTTCCTCATTATTTAACCCTTCGGCCCTCCAGCCAGCCTTTGTGAGTCACTACACGCACGTCATACACAATGATAAAATCATATCGTTTATTGTTTCAGCAACGGTACCAATAATTATTTAAAATATGCAATTCTCAGCATGGATGCTATCAAGTCCATAATCGAATCTAAGACCTATGTAGGAAATCGTTGATAAACACGTCGGCTGCAAGAAGAGTAAGAAACATAGAAAAAATCCGAAGCTAGGCTAAATATCAATAATAAAAGCTGGCTAATAATACTTATGCTTAAAATTAGCAATATTGCACTTTTTACCGTATTGATGCATGCTGTTTAAAGACTAACAGTGATTCATTGGCTCACGGATGAGTAGCTTTGAAATAGTTATAAAATATGTATGAGCATTTGGCTTAGGTTGAATGAGACGTAGCAAGCTCGACAAGTTCTCGTGGTGACCTCCGTAACGCTTCCTCCAACGTACATCCACAAGTCCTTCTCACCTCGGCCTCAGCTAGCGTCACTATTTCTTCCAAAGAGATGGGGCTAAAATCCATAGAAGACAAATGAGCATTTGTAGAAGTTGCGTTCGAATGGAGACTGTAACTCCCATTTCTTCGAGATACAGAACTTATGGATAGGCCGAAAAAAGGAAGGTTGAGATCACCTCGACCAGCATCTTCATGAGCGTTCGCAAGATTGTGATCATCTATCGATGAAGGGAACATTCTCGCCTGCCTTGTAGCACCGGTACGATTATCAAGGGATGATGTAAAATGATCTCCTTTTAATGACTTAGTAGCGCTGACATCGTGCTGATCTTCGCCGCAATTTGTAGGCGAGATGTTTTCTTTCGATACGCTGCAGGGTACAAAATGACGTTTGCGTTGATACGTTCTTTTGCGCCGCTTCTCGTGATGTACTTTTCGGTCGTTTGGGTCACCTTTGGGTCTTGTGGAAGCATCGTGAGACGAGGATCTCCGATCCAGTTTTCTTGAAGTCTTATTTATATCTTTGCTATCAGAATTGTTTGCGCTGTTGCCTATAAGACGATGCTGACTTGAGGACTGTGTTGAATGACTAGTCAATCCCAACAAATCATGAGAAGAATTCGCCGAAGATTTTTCTAATTTTGCTAGACCTCTTTCAGGAATCCCGTCACCGATTCCGACGCATACATCGGACACTACAGAACGGAAGATTTCATTATCTGTTCTAGGGTAATCAGAAGAGTTCAGAGGAGAAGAATGGAATGAGTTAGATGAGGAAAACAGAGACGCTGAGTTGTCAGAAGTTGCGCTCGCGATGGACGAGAAAATGGGAGAGGATAAATAATGTGGTGAAGCAAAATCGGTAGCAGGATACATGTCATTTCCAGATACGGACGAGTTTCCATTCACTGACTTTCTTTCCAAGGGTTCAAGAACCTCGAAATTGTCGTCAGTCTTTTTGACGCGTGACAGTAACGTCGGTTGGTTGACGTCGGCGAAAACTCGACGTCCGTTATGGTTGCGTTCCCACCGAGGGGAGGGAGCACTCGACCCATGGAGCCCCCCACCCAGGGTGCGGGCAAGCAGAGTCAGCAGCGTGTCCGAGTACTGGCGGAGGTAATTAAATTAATATTTCACGGAGGGAGTAGGGACGATTATGGTTGCAAGTAGGAGGAATGACGACCGAAGGGAATGACGACCGAAGGGAATGACGACCGAAGGGAATGACGACCGAAGGGA
>JACJUY010002558.1:42711-101547 GCA_014220935.1 Platorchestia sp. MABIK | reverse complement strand
AATATCGCGCTATAACTATTACAAACGCACACATCAAAGCAGTACACAGGTACAGAAAAAGTAACAGACGCGTTCAGAAAAATAGTGTCTTTATAACACAACTTCCAGTAGGGTGGGCCACCGTCTGAAATAACACGCCGGCACAAAACCATAACTAACGAACAAAGAGCGGTACCTACAAATAAATATAAAATTAAGCTATCGCTCGCACGTCGAGCAAACAAACCCAGTCGGTATCGGGCGCAGTCGATGAATAACGACGGGCATGAGCAATCAAGAAATGCTAGAGAGGTAGAAAGCTACGATAGGCAGGCACGATACCCAGCACAGGCTCCAGACACGCCCTGTCAACGATCACGAAGAGCAATGAAACTTGAATGTAATGAAGCTCTATGTAAATGGCGGGCATAACTGAAGGTACCGAGAGCCTCAAAAATTTGAGAACCAATCAACCGAAGCGAAGCTTCCGAGAGGAATTTAGATCCGATCAAACGAGGTAACATTCCAGCCAAGTAAAGAGAAGGGCCTTTGAACTTAACCATAGCGATATAAGTAGACGTGATGGAACGTAACGTCATGCGAATACTTCAGTTACACGGAGGCGTTTTTCTAAACATTCGTCAAGACACTTTTATAAACAGAAGTAACGTCTTGCAGAGTTGCTAATATGAGCATGCATAAATTATTGCTCAGCGTAGTAATGCTCTCAAGATTTAGAGACTGAATTTCGACGCGACGCAACATATACTAATTTAGGGCCTCTACGCTGTGCTGAACGAGCTTTAGTTGGAAAAATTTCACGTTAAAAATATCGACGTTCACGAAGTGAAAAGAACGCGGCTCAGCTACGTGATGCCAGGGCTTTCGTGAGACGTCACGCATGAGCAGGCCATCAGAGGCCATCGACGAAGAAGCAAACGATCAAGCAGAGAATAATGATGATAAAGTTGATGAACACAGAAATGAAGTAGTACGACGGCTGGTAGCAACATCAAATCTAAATAATTCACGAAAGGGAAAAAATAATAGGAACCTATATACTGTACACTAAACGATAGAAATACGCAAATAGTTGATTTAAAGCAAAAGATACACTGCGACCAACTTGATCGTAATATCTAAGCAGCTCAATAGCGGAATGTATCCTAGAACCGTGAGCCAAGAAAATGATTGAAAAATTTAAAGATGTTCACGGCATAGATTAATGAAGCATGATCCACGAATATTGAATTTAAACTAACTATATTAATGAACTATGAAAAGACAAAAGATGAACTTTCGTCGAAATGTATGTTATAATACATGCAATTTCACAGAATAACGAAAATTGAAAAAGAGTAACTTGCATTAACTGTCTTTACAGAATTGAGCGAAACTACACAACAATTTTTCAACGAAACATGTTTAGTCCCCAAAGCAATTTTATTTAAGAAACCATGAAAACAAATGTATTCATGGTAATGCAAGTTTTAATACTTTCAACATGCTGAATGAAAGCTGATCAAACGAGACAAATTTTGGAGCCCGAATTGATTACATCACCAGCCACGCATTGGTATGCCGACCGTCACTGTCCCAAGCGTTGGGCCACAAACGTACCTGAGGACAGAAGAAAAAAAAGCACAATTCAGAAAAGAAACTTTTTCCAATAAAGAAAATGCTATTGAATTAATATTTACAAAAACATACGTTTCGCATGAAAAAAATGAAGGCATTTTTTTAGCAACAAGTCATTCGACGGAGTTTGCAAAGCTTTGCAAAGATTCTAAGCAACTTACCGATGAAGTAACCACTTGACCGCAGGACATTTGTTCAAAACTCCACTCGTCATGATGCTTGTAATCAATATTGGTGAACAGAACAATCAAGTAACGTGCTACTACTGCCAACCCACGCAATTGTGCTGAAAGAGATAAAGGCCCTGCAAGATAGCTTTTTCATCACTAAAACCAAAATCGCACTTTTAAACAAGGTACAGTACATAAACGTTCGTGATCCGCGACCGCGCCCACAGACATTGGAAAATCGAGAAGTGCTTTACTTCAACTGGTCGAAGGAGAGAAAAATTAGCAACATAAACCGTAGAAGAAGCTTTTAGACATCAAAATTTAAGGTCGTTGGGATGGAGAGTGAAGATCGTGATCAGTGTTGCACTTTAATACTGCTTGATCGAGCGTAAGACGGCCTGAACACGTCCACTGCAGTTGTTAGAAACGAACCAAAAGTGGTCAACTATGCCACGAATGGGCTACCGAATTGACGGCAAACAACGCGGAGCATTTCGAAGTAAAAACAAGATCATAACCACGATGCATGGAATCTTGATTGTATACGGGACTGGAGGAGATGATTGACTCAAGATTGATGGAAAGAGAAATCAGCAGTCCGGCAAAGGTAATGGCAAGGTAATCGCCCACGTCTAACGAGCTGTATTTTGTTTCGTACATCAAAAATGAGCAAAATAAATACTGAAATGACTTCTTCACATAAATGTAGTAAAATTCCTACGGTGTAAGATTTCTTTACAGCAAAAGAATCGCCGTCGATAATTACGCTTTGAAACCTAGCAATTAAACACCCAGATCGCTGAACAAAAAACTTATAACAGAAACTTGACAACCGAGCTACGATTTGCACTCAAAGGAAGAGTTGAGGTATGCCATCCACGTCAACGTAGTTTTCCGAGAGAATGAAGCGTCACCTGCGACTGCGGTGGCGCTAATGCGGAAAGGATGAGTTCTTAGCAAATATTTGAAGCTTGCCCAGTGATGCAGAAAAAATGCACGGAACAGCGTAACCCGTGAGAATAAAATTGAGTGGGGAACGGGGCCACCGCAGACCGTTTTTCACACACTCGCCGTACGTCATTCGAGACCACAACTTTAACAAGTATAATGTTCCTACGACAATGTTAAATGACATCATAATGTTATCAACCTGAATTGTATCTCATTGAAGGAACTTACGTAAGGGGGATTTATAGTTATGATATTGAGGCAGAACTGAAGACCTTTGCTGGGATCAATGAAGATTTAAAAAAAAGTTCATATATCAATTTTTTCAGAATTGAGAGGGCCCATAATTTGAATACTTGAAACACGTTAGCTGGCCCCCACAATGTTACTTTGTGATGGCAGCGAAGAGATGTTTCAGTGATGTCGATGACAAAAACTTCCAATTATTCACGTTCCTTCCATAGCAACGTGGTTCTGTCGATGATGAGGTTAGCTACTCAATTAGCTGCGCTCCGAACATAATCAGAATTTTCCACACCGAACTCTCAATGAACTCAAAAGTAGAAGTACATGACAAATCCACTAACTACTCAGTTTTCCCCGGACAGAAAATTGAATTAACAGATTATCTCTTTACCACCTACACGGTATGAAATGTTTTCGTTCTTACGTTTAACTGATTGAGTCTCGTTTGATTTTAATGCTTGCAGTGGAAATATTTATGATTGTGCGTTACACTGAATCATTTTATAGTACTTAACGCACGTTGATATAATCTAATTCCTTGCAAATTTTTTAATGGAAATGCAACGTAGTTGGGCATATACTTCGAGGTACCTTTAATACTCTTTTTGAATTTGTTAACACGAAGTATCTATTCGAAATGTGTATTCACATTTTTGACTTTTTTTACTGATTAAATACCTTTTATTCAACGGAGGTACAATGCAGTAAGATTATTACTCAACATCACGCTAATGCAACACGAAGTTAAAATACTCAAGCCGATGAATTTGCCAAAAAAGGTTCGGTATGAGGTAAATAAACACAATTTGTCAGGGCAGTAGAGATCTGGAAATTCATTTAATACGTGAACAAAAACGCACGAAGAGAACCCGTTCGATCATCACCATGGTATACTACCAAACTTATAAGAGACGAAACCAGAAGAAAACGGAGAAATCTCGCGTGACCAATTTATGAAGTTCGAAAGACATACTGTGGAGAGGATGTGAGTTAACTATGGTTGCAAGAGATTATTGCCCCATATACGAGCTAATGGTTTCATGATGGATTGGGAAACCATGGAAAAAGTTAACGACCACAGTAACGGAAAACTCTAAAGCTCAAGTACAACTACGGAACAATACACAGAAAATTGACGATAAGTTAGTTTGAAAATGTACATTATTGATTTCAAATGTAACAACGCCCTTACATTAAGTGTGGAAGACAGTTGCGGGAAATTAGAAAATGATGCTACCGAATCTAGTGACAAAGAAGAACGAAAGGATACTGCGATCCAAAACTCTAACATGCGACATCCTATATCGTACCAGAGAATATGCGATACATTGCACTCGAGTCTATTTCGTTTCAAGAAAACACATTCTCACCGCTGTAGCATTCATTTAATCAAAGTATGTTTGCCTTTGAAAAATACATCAAATTTTATCTATCGTGAGAACACGGAACCGTACATTTTTATCCGAAAAAAAAAACATTACTTAGAACATAATGTTGTTCAGTTATCTGACACGACGTCAAAAATGACTGCATAGGCTTGCATCACTCACAGACAACAATTGTCGGCATAACCGAGAACATTTCCTCCACTCTCATTCGAAATCTCAGCGCAGTGGGCTGGTGCTCCCTAATCCAAATTTCGTACCGCGGGACTTGCTGAATAATCCACTTCTCCTCTAAATTTGGACAGAATTTTTGATGCCAAGGTTAAATTTCTGACAACGGGAAGGGAGAACGTAGAGAGCAGAAAGGCTGCAGCAGCACACAAGGGGGAGCGCTACAATCAGAGCGCGAAAGTGCGAGCGCAGCTCCGCATTCCCACGCCGGCAGGAAGCGAGCCGCCGTGCGAGGGAGCAGCGTTCCCAGTGAGCGTGTAAGAGCTCATGTACAGGCCCACGAGGCATGGAACTTCAATAATTCATGCCATTAATGCCGAATGATAGAGGGGCCAACTTGACAGAGCAACAGGACAAGCGATCTCTTAACGTCTATTGAATGAAACGTTCCGTTAAACACAAGTCTCCGATCAACAGAGCTATAAGATTTGATGTTAGTTCAAGCCTTCCTAACCGAAACAAAACCGTTCCAAAGAGAAGAAAGTGGAAGGCACCATTAACGTATAGAGTTGAAGAAACACGGAATCTGTGCACAAGGTGCACAGAAACAATGAGCTAAGAAAAAGTTAATACAACAAAATAAAAGAAAAAGAAGAAATGTGTTGAAAAACAGGGCAACAATGAACCGAAAAAAGCTGGTCTGTGACAAAACAAAAATCCATTCCATTTCAACAAAAAGAAGGCTTACCTAACCTTTAGCTCGGGACCTCACATATTCCCCCTAGGTGCGCAAATTCCCATTGATACAATAGTTGTATACCTTTGAGTGGCAACTGAGCTTTAGAAATATTTAATAGATCTATACTGAAATGAACACCGAATTAAACTCAAATCAATGAGTAATATAGAAGAGTTCAGACCCAAAATGATACACCAACTCTTGAGTTATTTAAAACAAAAGTTTTGCAAAAAAATTTTTAAAGTGAAAATCACCTAATTAAGTAATATGAGAGATAGGTTGAGTGCAACAATCAAAAGTTCTGCTTACCACCAACATTTAACTTGGAATAACTTGAAATACAAGAAAATAAAATTATTCAAGAAATATAACGATTGTTTTAGACACTGAGCAGTATTACCGATCATATCAAAATAGTATGGCCAATTGCTAAGTAATTATCGAAAGTACTTAACCTAAAAAAAGATCTCTTAAAAAATTACGCAAGCCAAGCAAGAATAACACATAAACGACGAAGACTTATCAATTCTGAACTAGGTACCAGCCCAAATTGTTCAGGTGCAACTGATTTTTAAATCTCTTAGTTGTATGTACACAACTCCCGACTAAACCGTATATTCGAAGCACTGACTGGTATCCCTTAATTTGCCATGTCCAGCGTTCTCATCTTGTAGAACAACGCATCTCAACATTAACGAAATCCATATCACTCACATCCTGAAAAACAGCTTGTAAACTTAAATGAAGGAGTACATTTTAAGGGTGTTTGAAGCACCGTTACACAAATTTCAATCAAGCCTACATCGGCGTTACTCTAGATGAAGGCTGGGAAGCAACCGAACAGTTAATTGAACAGAACGCAACAGGCAAGCTAGTTGATCATCACCTTGCTGCCTTAGGAAAAAAGACTCGTGTTAGTCAACCTTATTCATATGATATTTTGCATAAACCACGCAAGAAAGCCAGACTCAACTGCGACGAAGAAAAGCTCTAAAGAATGAAGGTGCGCCAACCCTATAAGTTCTTTAGACGACAGGTGATGCGTCGGACGAAGAGGAAGGGGAGAGCAACACAGACACAAGATGGGAGACACAGCAGCGTTGCTTGCAGTAGGTAGTCTGCGACACAGGCAGGAGTATCCTGTGTTGAGGAGGATGCACGGACACTTGGATCGATTGTTCGGACACCTTCCTCAACAGAGAGACAAGGAGGACGTGACTCGAGGGTTCCGAGATTCAATAGGAGTGACGCTAAAGAGACTCAACCAAACAGGAAAGAGACAGTCTCTAGGATCTGTCAAGAGAATTCAAGATACAAACACGGTTGCGGGAGGCCCAGTACGTGGCTACTTTTTCTATGTACTACGGCACAAACTCCGGGGTGCTCTAGCAATACAAAGGAATTAAATTGTAAAGATAGTAAAATAAAAGAAAAAATTTCGTTTAAACTTGAAGAAAGGCCTACCTAACCTTCAGCTCGTGACATCACACCTTCCCTGTAGGTGCGCCAATTCCCACAGATACAAACGTTGTGACCCTCTGAGGAGTCCAAATGTCGAAAATGAACTAAGTTCATGTAAAACAGTTATGACTAATTTACAGCTTTGGTGCAGTTTTATTTCATTTGAAAACTAAAATGGGTATAGATGTTTTAAACCTCTCGAATAGTATATCGAATAAGCTTGAGCTTTACCATTTTCTGGAGCAGAAAATATCCATGAAAAACACTGCAGATAAAAACTACGTCCAGCACATAAGAGTGAAGACAGAGAAAAATTAGCGAAGTACGAGGAACATTGACGAAGTTAATGGAGCGAGACCGCAGCCATTATGGAGTAACCACATGCTAGAGGAGCTAAAACAGGACAACCACAAAGCGTTCTGGCCGTGTTCAGTACTAGCTTTTTCAAGTACAAGGCTTTCCATGGTACACAGATCAATTTCGATGTTCGCAACTTTCAACTTCAATGTATATATTACTGGTTCATGGTACCGAACCCAACATTTCGTTTTAGCGAAAATAACCATCTAATCTGTTCACACAGCATTAGGTGCGAGTACGCAAAAGATGCATATGTTATTTAGTTGCGGATGAAAAGTAGTTTCATTGATTGCTTCTGAAGAAAGAAAAACGGGAAAATGAGCTACAAAGAAGCCTTTAGAAACACTTCGGTTCCAACAGCAAGGAATTACCAGAAAGTGATGATTCCCATAGTACAGAACGCACTAATCCTTGCTTCGCAAGCCAAAAAATCAGAAAAATGACTTCAACATCTGGAAATGCAAAAATGCAAAATTAAGTTAGAACTACACGGTAATTAAATCAAATTCAACGATAGCTGCAGAAAATTACAAAATACTTAACCCAGTGGGACTTAAAGTTGTAAAGTAACTGAATGAAAAATGAAAAGCAAAAATAATTTCTCGAACATATACGTGAAATGAAGATATAAAACTCAGTTGCATGGTAAGTACCAATATTGCGACAAGTAAGCTTCCCCTAAAACTTAGCCTTCCAGGTTAAACGTAGAAAGAGCAGTTAAAATTAAAGCAGGAGTTAATATGTTGTCACCGTACTTTCACTACAAAGTTGCAGCTACACTAACGCGTCCCTGGTCCTCCTTTGATACGAAGAATTAATTAATCCACATGAAAACAATCATATGAAGAAAGATTTTGAGCTTATTTCAATAAACTGTTCATAGAACTGAATCTTCCAGGAACTAATCATAAACTCAGGTGGAAGTTTGTTATTTAACTTTTGTGGTGTGGCTGCCCACCAGCTACACTAAACTAACAGAAACGTCTTCATCTCGACACGCAATGCAAGTGCGCATTAGTTGGTAAGTTGCAGGAGAAACACACATTCCTAGGGCCCCATAATTACGAGGTTGCAGGGCAGATTAGGGCGGCGCACTTATGACACGCTACACTGGTCCATCGCACGGGTATTATTTTATAGGCTAACCCGCAAAATAAGCTCGCAAATTGACGCCGATGCGGAGGGCGGAGTCTCAAAACATGGGGCTCATAAATTGAGATCACCAGACGCTTCATATATTAAATTTTGAAACAGATACTTCATATATTAAATTCTGCGCAAAGTTAAGACAAAATAATAACTATCAGTACTGAACATTTTTTGTGCAAATTAAGCCATAGTACATAAATAGTGACTTCCAATCAATCATACAATCTATCAGTGAAATGTGACTAAAAATTATTCAATACAAGCAGGCACTAACCTGAAGCGCAAGGTATAGCAACATTTGTGCACATAGAGCCAAGTCCGTCAATCAACACTCAGACACAAATCTATACGAATGAAAAAGATTGAACGTAGTCAAGACAAATTCTGAAATGCATTAAAGAAACCACAAGTAACAATTAAATTGGCATAAAATCTTACAAGTAAAAAAAAACACATTAGAAATTAAAACTTTGTATGAAAACGAGCCTCAGATGTAATCAATGGAAAAGTAGGGAATTTGACTTTGAATGTCTCGCTTCGATGCTCTTGTAGAATCCATAACACGAGCTATTCTTATTGACCAGCCAGATGGATCAATTTATGCTAAGATATGTTCATAATATGAAAAAAATTCAAACAAGGAGTGACTTGTAATACATGCGTGTCTTGTTCTCTTTCGATCGTAGGGGATGCAAGTCGAAAGTCCATCCCGATTGAATCGAACGTAAAAAATATACATGTGACCGTATGTGACTTTGAGGGTTGGACGCTAAAGCCAGATTTTGATCGATTAGTCACACAGACGTGGAAGGGAAACGAGCTGCAGTTATGGTCCATTCAGAAACGTTCGCCCATTTCTACGACTAAACGACGCGAAGTTCGAGCATTCCCCAAGAAACCAACCAATCACCTCAGAAATACTTCTGTAGCAGAACACAAGTACAGAGCTGACGAACACCGACTCGTGCTCACGATAATTACTCCCAAAAGAGCCGTGAGCTTTAAAATTTACGACCAAAAACAACTGGTGACATTAGTTGTCTCGCGTGAATGTGAACTGCGCTTGTTACGTCCTCTTGGTATGTGACGCGGTCCCCGAATTACATTTTCGACCAAATTATTGTCTAAACGAAACTCTGACAAGTGCTGGGTAATCACTTCAGCACATTCAAAGCAGTAGATCTTGGCTTTCCGAGCGTACGGTTACGACCACAGTATAGCTTCAATTGTGGTCTCATGCATACAAACATGACCGGTATTCACATTCAACAATTTCATTCGCAATTCAAACTTTTTCTTAATGGACCAATAATGCTTGAACGTTGGAGCAAAATGAAACGTCAACACAAGCAACATGCGCTAAACGATCTATGAGAGTTGGAGGAATATTTAGTAAACGACTTCAGTGGAACAAAATCATTCATGAGCTAAATAAGACATTCTATACGTCAGGATAAAATACAAAATGCCATACTTAGGAACAAAGATAATGCAACCGATGCCATGGTGCTAACGTTATTGGCGGTAGAGCACAAAAGTGCTTTGTGCCGTCTTAGCAAGCCCACAATGGCTTTATATTTAAGTCGACAATACATCATGGTGGCGAGTACAAAGGCATTGGGCCAATATTCCAGGTGACAATGCCGGGGTTTCACGCACACGCCTCTCTGCACGGTCAGACCTTTTCAGTGGCGTGGACTGTAGCATCCACAGTACAGGCACGTATCGGCATCCATCAAGTCAGGGGAGGGACATCCAAGCGCCTTTAACGGACTACTTAGCCTCAAGAACAATGGAATCAACTCATGAGGTGAACAGAGTCTTACTGCACAAAGTGCGTGGATTTAGTGAGTGGATGAAAAATCTCAATCGCGAGTTAAGAATACGAGTGCTTGAAATCTTCGTACGAGCTGACGACTGAATTGTGGAGAACGGAATCTCAGTCATCGACGATCGAGGGTAATATCTATTATGCGACCTGTAGTTTACACAAACAAACAGGTTAAACTTCTCAAGCATACAATTTAAACTGCAATTGAGCTGATAGTTTAGTTAGAACTAATTAGGCCCTTTGAGTTATAAGCTGAAAGTCTGGAGATTGCAGAATCACGAGGGTCGCAAGAATTTCAAAATGGTCGCAATTATCGAAATTGTTTAAATTGGATTGTTTAAATGAAAAATTACCCACAGAGAGCAGCTAACCCGTTGCAAAATGAGGAAAAGGACTTTCCATTTTCAAAACGCTTGGCATGCGGGAGTACAAAAAAGTACTCGGGCTCACCACGGAACACCGCACAGAGTCTACTTTCGGCTCGCGACTAGGCAGTGCGGCGAGACTCGGACAACAAATTAGTTGGCTGCCACGACCCATCGTTATATTGATAGATGGGACCGGGACACCTTCTTTGGCCCCATGCAGTTCCCGAGACACGGCCGGGTACACCCCGTGGAGCGGGATGGGTGGGGTGTCAAGCGCCTCGTCAGCGACGCACAGGCGCGACACCTCGTCAGCTTGAGGCGGTACAGGCGCGACACTCAGTGACTGATGAGAAATGGAATCGGAACCTTCGTAGGATAAACAAGACACTAAAACGAACAACCATTAAATTAAACTACCCTGGTTAAATTCTAATGGGACTGCCAAGACTGGCTGAACAGCTGTAAAATATTGAAGACATTTTCAACACGGCAATTTTTCCAAGGAAGACAAAAATAAGTTAAAAAGCCAAACTAATTGAGTCAACAGCGCATACCAAACTGAGCACCACTCGAGAACGCCATTCTTTAAAGCAACAACCTTTGAAGAAATATTTTTAAAGGTGAGTGGTGTACTCGCACTAATGCACTAACCACACATGCCAGCTATCACGTAGCGTAAGCTGCACACTAGCATGACAAATTCAACGACGGAACAGGAAGGTGAACCATCTCATCCCTATTCATGACGGCACACAAAAAGCGGCGAGGATGAGGAGGAGTAGAGTGTCTCGCGTAACAGAAGCCACTGCAACAGCACTCGAGAACAAAGAGCGCCAGGATGACGCGCAGAGGCGCTATGGCCGCGGCGGATGCGCTAACCGCCAAAAAGCACCACAAGAGGCGCTTGGTGGTCTCAATCACGAGTCGAGCTCTGCATGGTTTTACATCTTGAGTCGGAGGGAAGACCGCACGAATATACTACATGCAGAATTTCTTGTGTCTAATGCAAGCGCTCCACGTTAATTCATATTTATAATTAAAGGTCTACTGTCGACTAAAAGCGTGTGAACACAGATCCGAGGATATTGTTTCTCAAGCGAACGCCGAATTCATTACTCACCATCGACCCAATAAATGCAGTTGAAATAATAACCGTGTGAAGATAGGCAGATTAGACTGTTACAACTCTACAATTGGAGAGCAATAACTTTGAATGTGACATTCGATTAGTGATTCAGCAGATATGTATTTCTATCTGGTTTAGAAGCGGGGATACAACAGGCTAGGAGGCGTGTAAAATTTTTTTTTTCAAACAGCGACGAATACAAAATGTAGACAAAGGCATACTCAACGTACGTTTTATCGTACATACAGATAAAATAGCCCACGCAGTAGTCACTTGCTCGAAATCTTAACGGATAGAAAATGGCAATATAAAGTAAAGCGAGAATCAATATAAGACCGATACATGAACATTATTGAAAAAAAAAATGGCGAGCAAAAACGAAAGGCGAGGTAAATCATCGTGCAAGACCGATCACCGTACCAACAATAAAAGCCATAAGAGACTAAGGGCCTCGGTTCAGATCAGCACTGAGCAGCCAGTAAATTGAGCAAAATGGCAGGAATCAATACGCACCAGCTGCAAGTGTGCGCCATCCGACGGACGGATTCTCAGCTCGCTGTGTAATTTTTGTCACGCACGGCTGCTGTTCATGGTGAACCGTTCTCAATGAATACGTTAGTGGGGTGGGGTCATCAAAATGACCGTTGGTACTGATTTTTGAAGGGTATAAGGAAACAGCGGATCAGCGTTGCTGGGAAATACCAGCGACGACTATGACAAAATGGAGAAATTTTGCATGACGTGATGAATCAACAGATAAAACCATGAAGGAAATTGTAATTCCTAATTTCATAAAACCAAACTGACCGGAGAAAAAATTTAGCTAACGTCTTGTATATTAAAACTGAGAAATTTGATCATTTGCGATTAATTACTTGATTTAAATCATTTTTTACCGGTAACATTCCATGGCGAAGGGAGGTGCAAATTTGATCGCTTGAACGCATGACGTTATTTTTCGAATATCAACAGCCTACACATTTTCCTATTTTGTTAGGAAACAGTATTTATTTGACGTATAATTAATACAGCTAGAACCTTGGAAAGAGCTATCGAATTCCCGATGCAGTCAATGATGCCCAGACCAAAGCCAAGACATTTCAGTGATTCAAATTTGCAACACACGAGCCCTCTAGCAGTGAAGGAATGATCAAAGCTACAAATGTCAGTGCTATTTTCGCTAAAGCCCTCACCCTCGTGTGTGCTCTCTCCATCAATCGATTTCAGAGAGGGCCAAAGGCTCAAGAGCTCAAGTGCCGAAACGAACGCAAGGCGGTCGTTCTGACGCGAAAACCTTCTAACGATTCTCAACAAGCGGCGCAGTGTCAGAAGGGGAAAATTGAATTTCAAGTCTATCAAATTCGCCTTCGTATTAATTGCACCAACTTACTTCTGAAACTAACATTAATTAAATTGACCCCAGAATCGTTAATTAAAACATTTAAAATTATGCCATTTAATTCTAACGATAGAGAGAGAGAGGCCAAGTATTAAAAATGTACGTTAAAACGAGCTCGTCCAGAAGACGGGGCTAAGTGGATGACCTGAGCCCAAATAGTTCATAAGTAAGGACAGGAAAGAGACGCTTGCTCTGCGCAGGATGTGTGGAGAAAGACTCGATTACAAATATCGCATTCTATGCACAGGCTGACCTGTCTTGACCAGAATATCAAGTATTCCATCAGCGTATGAATTCTCCATGAAGCAATAATCAAGGTGGCTGAAGCAGAACATTGATAAACGGACGGCTTCGCATCGCGCTCGAAGTGATCAATCGTCCACACGAAGTACGCGCTACGCATTTTTTGAGTTTGTCCAATTCACAATGTGCCGTTACTCCGCATTAAATTAAACCAATTCTGCACAAGTTAATGACGAGGGCTCCATTGAAAATAATGCACAATGACCGTATATAAGCTAAAGATTTTAATGAAATTCAAGGAACAATTAAAACGACCAACTGCAGCAATACAAATATTGTCTCACTAGACTAAAGTTACGTCAACCTTCCGAGCTGTCTGGAGACAAGAATTGAGACTCGTTCAAGTGTACTTAGCAATACGCCAATTAAGGATTTTTCTACGAACGATACATGACAGAAATTCTTCAAATTTGAAAGGTAACTTTGCAATCGTTCAGTAATGTGGAGCCAAAAATTTCAAGTTGAACGACACTGAAAACACATCAATCTTTGGCATTAAAGACAACAACAAACGCAAAAAATTCCTCGCACTTTTATACAAAATTTGATCATAAAGCCCAATAAAGCCCAGTGAGCATCTAATTTGAACAAAGATTATTAGTTTATTAGTTAGTTTAAGCCTCCCTATCCTCAACAAATGAGATCCAAAGAGAGGAATAAAGAAGGCACCATTAAGTATGGAGTTAAGGGAACGTGGAATCTATGCAGACAGGGCATAGAAACAGGAAGATAAGAAAGAAGTTCGTGAAACAAGATCAAAGTTGAAGAAGAAAGTAGTAGGTGTTGAAAAAACAGGACAGCAGTGAACCGAAAAAAAGTTGGTCCACAAGAAAATGAAAACTTATGTTATTTCAACAAAAATAAAGCCTACCTAACCTTTAGCTCGGGCCCTCACATTGTCCCCTTGGGAGCGCTAGTTCCCATAGACAATAGTTGTATCCCCCTGAGGGGAATTTGACTAAATTACCGTGAAGTTAACTCCCCAATTGAGCATTTTTATGCTCCAATTTCAGTTGGGAAACAATGAATATAACGATTTTGATCACAAAAAGGCCACTGCAACATGTTGTGCTCACGCTGATGCCGCACTAAGTAAGATACGGCGGCAACCGCCACGTGCACGGCGCATTACAGGCACGTGTCCGGTCCTGGCAAGTCCAAGTGGTCACAAGTGGCCGTCGCGTGGCCATCGATCCAGTCTTTAGTTGCATCAAACTCGCCGTAAAATCGCCAGAAGAACGACGGCCAATAGAAAAAATTCTAAAACAAAGTTCGTTAACGAACCACATTGATGTTTAAAATTTTACGTCACTCTAGGAAGTGAAAAACTATTGCTTTAAAACACTTACATGTGATGTAAGAATTGCGACCTTCATTTGATTTGAGATAGAATTTCTCAAATCAAAAGACAGGCCTTAACATCTGTCACCAATGACAAAAAAAAGTAAAATTTTCTCTTTAGATCTTAACACTGGATTGCAGGGCTTGAAAACTTTCATTGCACTAGAGCATGCAAATAACAAACCATTGAGGCGACGAATAAAGCGCGATCTTGCTGGTGAGTTTTTATATGATCAGAACAGACAGGATTCCCTGAAATCACTAACGTTTCTCTTGAGCCATCGTAGAGAAAATATTGAGACCGTTTCAAATTACTGCGTAGCAATGAATACCTCTGTAACAACATATTTAAATTCCCGATAGGAAGCGGAAACTTGAGAACCACATGCTCGACTTCATAATAAAATAATTTACCAAACTGCCCAACAATCAGCGCGCATTCATTCTTTGCGCGACGCTCAACCAAGGCAAATCTAAGTAGTAATGACAGAGGAAATAACACAATGGATTCACTACAGAAAATTGCCGACGGCATCCTGCACTCAGGCTTAGATTTCTTAGGAACCATCCCAACAGCGTAGACTGTCCTAACAAGAAGTACGATGTCCTGCGAAGAGCAAGAAAGGAAACTGCCGTCCGGTGTTGTGGCTCGAAGCGAGGCTTTTGTACCCTCAGGGACTGTACTAATTATCAAGAGAACAAACCCAGACATCCACTCAAGAATTACGTTCATGTTCAATGAAAACGTTCAGTTAATCGGGTTTATAGCAAATAAACAGCAGTAGCGGAGTGTTTTTAAAGAACAGATTATATTTTCCTGTTGATTGGGCAATCAATTCAAATTTAACCCCTCGGTTATTCAGTCAATTAATGGACGTTGATTAGGATAAATACTTTTGACGTATTATATCTTACGGGGAAAAAAACAGGACGGCTATAGTTCTGTCAGTGATAATAGAAATAAATTAAGCATTGAAATTATCAGGTACTATTAGAAATACGGTAGCGCAAATGCTTAATAAATAGCCAGATGACGAGCCATACACCCTAACAATGAAAGACATTCCTGGACGTACGGAACAGGCACGACAAGTGGCCGAGGATTAAGAATCCCCCATAGCGTTCGATTGCTTTCTATTGCTCACAATCGCCCTCGAAGGCTCGTTTCCCACCAAGCACGCACACTGTACAAGAGCCACGTAAAACTTAGCAGAGCTCTTCAAACTCGCAAGGGGTTCATCCCTTTTAGCCTGAGGGACGGAGAGCGGACTTAGAGCGGTCGTTCCCACGAAGCAGAATAGAGAAGTTTTTAAACCGTTACAAACAGACGGGATCGAAAAGGCTATTCGTATTACGATTGCAGGATGAAAACTATTTATGTTGAAGCACCGTCATGCAAATAAATGAAGTGAAAATTTAGAAGTTTCATTTGAAATTAATGATAGCAGAACAGAAAATTTTTGCTGAGACATAATTTCAAACACCGATCAATTTGTTAGTTTCATCTAGTCAGTCGCATGTATATAGACATACGACTGATCTTAGATTCAAGGGAGATTTTAAGAAGTAAACCAGTACAAGACTAGAATCTCACATGTCCAAGAGTTGGACCTGAGCTATAGGCCGGCAGCATGACCGAAAGAAGATCGTTCCCTCAGGAAGGGCACTCACACGGCTCGTTTAGGAGAGCATCAGCAACTCACAGGTTCCCCTCGTGAGATCCATTAGCAGAAGCCGTAAGTCCGTGTAATGGCAGCGGGGCTCCGTGTCGAACAAGTACCGAGCAGGAAGTTCGATGTACCCTCTCAACGGGCTGACACCGAGACTCTTAAACACAAATTTGTGAAGTGTGGTGAACGAGCTGAAGTCTTCTGCACCGCACGAGAAGACGAAAATAAAACATTTGGAGGGGAAAGTTGAAGCGCCGTGGAGATCACCCCAATGAGTGGGTACCATAGCTCTCGATTGAGCACAAAATTGAGAAGTGCAACGAATGGCTTCGGCTAATCTATACGCCTTCTGCAAACAACACAGTGAACTAATTGGGCACGGCAGAGTGCTACGACGTTACAAAAACGACCTTCAAGTTCAAACGATTGACCCTTCACGACGTTAAGCGTTCCGCGGCAAATACTCGGGAGAGAGTGAAATTGCGCTTATAGCGTAATAGACGCTTGACGTGAACACTTGAGTGAACATTATACAGCTTCAGAGAACCTATACCTAACGCACAGACGACACTTCAGATGCACGTGCAAGCAATACAGCCGAGATTGCAGGCACCACAGCGAGGTGGTTGACTACCGGCAAGCAGGGGGAGAGCGGCGCGAGGAGGGGTTAGGGATAAGGGGCTCGAAGACCCCCTGGCGAAGAGAAAGGTTGAAGGGCTTACCTTCAGCGGCCCCGAGGAGAAAGCAGCTTACCGACCAGCCAATAGTGAGCTACAGCAGAGGCTCCACATCGCCTCGTCGGTGAAATGTCAGACTCGCTTCGCTCCCTGCCGGCTCAACATCCTATGTTTTTCGAAGGAACAAACGGCAAGGCACCACCAGCACTTGACGGATGTCTCCCATAAGTTTGCAGTTCTCTCAAGTTGAGAGCCCAAGTCCATACACGCCAGCTAACGAAATGAATCTAGAGATGCAAGATTGCGGATATCACTCATCTTAAAATGACATGCGAGGATGAAAACTACAAGAAACTCAATTTCTAGATGTGGGAGGCCGACATCAACTACGAGATATTCGCAGAATCTTTGCATCTTGATGTAACATTCGATAATAATTTCTGGGCAGTTTAGCCAACCAAACGAGAATTCGACGCAGCGGACAGTGACATGCAAACATTGAACATCTTACTTCTAACATTAGCGATGAGAATATAATGAATGTATCTGATATCATACGCTATCAAACCGTTATTTCTTGTCGTGCGCTGTGCTCGATAAATTACTTTTATGACAACACGGGCTATGAAACTCTGAATGCAGACACGAAACATCTGTCCTTTACTGAGCTTATCAGTGTTCAGTTACTCCTCGAGTACCGAGCGCCCATCATATAAACGGCGGTTATTAAAGCGACCGGCTGTCCTTTTCGCAACTACATGCGAACTGACAGCATGTCATAAAAAGCGCACAAAGACGAACGCAGCTAGCTACAATCGCAAAATTCACTGAATCCGTTTTTCCATGAGCTAATGTGTAAATAAATTGATAGAAAACGGTGCAGTTCCACAACACCTATTATGGATGCTCGTATCAACCTAAACAGCAACTATACACGGGAACTTCATTCGCTTGTCTGCCCGCTGTAATCTGCAATTCAAACGTAAACTGAGAGCTGGTACGAACAAAAGAACAAGTCGTATTGCCACTCAAACGTCACCGGTACAATGGAGAGAACCAGGGCACCCGCATGATCCACAGCGAAGTCTCGAGAGCACAGCGCCATATCCTTCTGTCTCAAAATGATTGATTTTTACCCTCACTAACGCTTGCGTCCGGTGTCGCATAACTTCTCAGGAATGGGAAAGACTTTAAAAGAGCTAACAAAATGCATTTTTACCAGACAAAGCTATCGTGTAACATCACAACAGAAGCAATGTATGCGTAGCTCAGCAGAATTCAATGGAGAGACATTCTCACAATTTGAAGGACAAAATCCGAGACAAAACAAGTTACTCGGCTAGGAGAAGACGACAAAGCCATATAGTCAGCATTTCTAATCCACTCCAAATACCGAAAAAATCTCATTACAGAAAATAACAGCGACTGCCAAGAGACCAATAAAAAAAAAATAGATGTACATTTGATATTTACATGAAATCATTCAGTTATTAATGTACATCCACATGATTGAAATATATGTAAATAAATATTAACAAAAAAATGAATCACTCACAAAAGTTAAGTGCGATCACCAGTGGAAAAATAACGAATTGTAGACACAGACGAGCACTACTGAGACTATGAGTCATGCACAAAATTTCTAAATATCAAAGTCCAAGCGAATCGATTCAATCGGAACTGAGCGTGGAAATTTCATCATTCAATACTAGCGTGGAAATCAAAACAGACCTATACCGCAAATCAAAGTGGCAATGCAGCAATTTGGCAGTAAAAAAGATGATGAATCATCAAAAAGTTTCCAAAAGAAACGAATTTTCATCAAACACAGAAGCTATGTTTCTTATGGGTGGTTAGTAAAGTGATGGTTTTATTCAACTAAATAAATATTTATTTAGTCTAAAGCCACACTCGTTTGCAGAAGAAACGCTCACAACGAAAATAAAATGATCCTGAGCCATGCAAGTTTTAGAGTGTAAGTAAGTGCAGTCAAGCATCGCCACATAGTGTCACAGCCCCACAGGCGCAGAATGTGTAATTTGTCAAGAGCTCTTCGGTTCCAGTTTGTTCGGTAGCCACTCTTACTTCTGATCTCTAACGAAACAGGAAATGGCTGAACAACGGAAATTTTGACCCTCATTTTAAGTTTTTCACAAAAAATGAGCAACTGCAAAATTGTTTCAACACGTTGACGGCGATGGGTTAAACTGAAGTTCAATATTCAACTCACATTTTAAGTAAGGAATTATTAATAATTTTTTTTATAAATACCATGCATTAAGTGGGGTCCATTAAATGCCATTAATCATAAAAGATTGTTAATATTTTTCAAACGACCCATCAATGGGCCGTTTCACAGCAGGAATAACTTAAGCACGGCGCATCGATATGTCGTATCGCAAGAAACGTGTTAAATCTTTGAAAGCATGAAGTAACTAAAGCTATTCATTCAAGGATAGCAATCAATAAGAAACTTTAATGCAATACTAATTGCATAAAAATGTTCTAATTATTCGTATAGATCATTACACTACAATATCATTAAACATTCACCAGAGATTGCTCTTAATTTAAATCTATCCATCAATTTTGTGAAAATTATAAACGCGACACACAGTTCATTTTAGAGCAATACATCCCATGGGAACTGCAACTCGCACAGTTCGAAATTAGTATAAATTATCCAACCAATATGATGCTCAATTCAAAATATGAACAACAGGGCTATTTTTTATAAGGTGAGGTTTGTATTAGATGACGTACAACTACTGCACTCTCCTCACTACCCACTCGTTCCTTCTATGGCGCCAGCTCAGCAGACCGACCGATGGGGGGCAGCCATTTCCGCCGAGTCTCCCCAAGCACAGATTCTAAAGTCATTTCCTGCAGGGGGCTAGATTCTCAGAAGAGTGAATGTGTAGGACACCTACTGGCAGTAACCTTAGCATGCAGAGCTAAAATAAAGGTTCTTTCGGCATGACTCAGAGTGGACGCGTGGATTTACTGTATAAATCAACGTCCCGATCACCTCCACCCAAGCACACGTTTCGTAAGTTAAATTAGGAATTTAATCTACTTCCGAAATCTGGGGCTGTACATGGAACTTTGGAATTAGTTGCGTTTTGTCAATGACCATTTATCGACCGAGTACATCTTTGAAAATAAAAACACGTCCAGTTCCCTACGCACGTTCTTGTATGAGAGGAGCATTAACAAGCAAAACGACGACCAAACCAATACATTCCACTAGCAAAGTTGGTAAACACTTCGACCTGTTTCATCAACTTAACTGCATCCCAACGAAGTATTTTACGAACAGAATCAAGTTAGACGTTGACATGACTGCTTGAGTTTTTCGAATCGCTCGGGTCTACAAAGCGTTTAATTTCAACTTACACAGTGGTCTTGAGAGTTAGCAATTGGAAGGTTACTCGAACACCTGGAGAGTTCGCAAATCGCACGAATGCAGACTTATAACAGAAATGCAGTATATCCATTATGCTTTGCACTCTGAAAATAAAATATCAAATCAAAATTACCTCCATCGATCAAAAGGATATTTAGGTTTAAAGCAAACTACTCTAGTTATAAACAATTCATACATCACCGAATAGGGCATAAGTCCGTTAAGCGTGAAATACCATTATTCAATGTTCTGTATGATTACGTACTACAATATGGGCACAATTGCTGCGCTTGCCCCACTTCAAGGACATAAAATACCTTTCAGGTGTCAAGTTCCCGGTGGTTGAGCCCGTGTATGATAAGAAGTCTGCCTAACTATACACACACTTAGCACAGATTGCAGCCAAGGAAAATTTAGGGAACAAAACAAACTGAAAAAACAAACGACAACATGACCAGAAAAATTAACAAAGCTATCATACTACATGTATGAAACTTTACTCACTAGAGGGCTTCTAAACTGAAGTCGTCATCGGCATTGGCTATTGCCGCTGTTCGATATCAAATGTCAGAAATACAAGTACTAGCAACCGGCTTTGAATAAAACATAGTAAACAGCATGGAGAGTCAAAAGCGTAGAGTCATTTTTCAAAATATTTTGAACCGATTGCCACATTCATAACGGAGACCGCCTTCTATCATTTCAAAATTCAAAGCTTTTGGTAAGGATTCCGTTCAGCGCAAAATTTCTCCACATTTTAACTGGTAAGAACGAAATCCTAACCGCCTGGTCAGACTTTACAGCTGTGCCCACGTCGATACTAGCGACCACACCTGGACGAGGCACCCTGGTGCATGAGGTGCACGGGCTGCATGACGCACTCCCAAATCTTGGAGGCACCCGAGTCTCGGTCGAGTCAACGGACTCGGTCCTTGCACAACCCTACGGCTGCCGGACATGTTTCAATGAACGATTTCGGTTTATGAGAGAGTCCCAATGATTAGTGCAGACGTAATGTGACTACCAAACGAGGAATGCACTACAATCCGAAATCGAATGAAAACAGCTAAAATCTTACGTTAGACATTCAAAGCATTTCTTAACTAGTGAACACAAGACTAGTAGCAAGAGCTTAAAAGAGACAACAAAAGATAATTTGAGCATCCCTAACCACAACAAAGGTATTCCAAAGAGAGAGAGAGTTAGTTCAGTATGGAACTAAACAAATGGAAAAACTATGCACAAGGTGTGTTCGCTTACAAAATCTCCTGCGAATAAAAACAGCACGTTAGGAAGTCATTTCATGAAACTAGATATAAATTGATAAAGTAAATAGGAAATACTGAAAAAAGGACAGCAGAAAACCGAAAAATGGTCCGCAACATAACACAAACTTTTTCTGTTTCAACAGAAGAACGCCTACTAAATCGACAGCTCAGGACGTCACATTTTTTCCCCTAGGAGCGTTAAATTCCCATCATTAACAACAATTCCCCTTTGAGCGGAGAGCTCAATAAAGCCAAATTCATACGCCAAAACCAATTTTCATGGGCAAAACGCTGGGTTTGATATGTAATTACAAATAGTTTCACACAGAATCAGTCCTACAATATTTTGAAGACGGTTCAAATGCATTGCATTGGCATGAATTATTTGTGAACGACTGTCCGTCTTCTGATGTCACACGAAAGTAAAACAGATTACCAGATTATTAGTTAGTTTAAGCCTCGTTATCCGCAACAAATGCGATCCAAAGAGAGGAAGAAAAAAAGCACCATTTAGTATGGAGTTAAGGGAACGTGGAATCTATGCAGAAAGGGCATAGATACAGTAAGTTGAGAAAGAAGTTCATGAAACAAGATCAAAGTTGAAGAAGAAAGTAGTAGGTGCTGAAAAACAGGACAGCAGTGAACCGAAAAAAGATGGACCTTAACATAACAAAAAACATTTTATTTTCACAAAAAGAAGGCCTACCTAACTCTCAGCTCGGGCCCTCACACATTTTCCCCTTAGGAGCGCTAATTCCCCTAGATACAACAGTTGTATCTCCCTGAGGGGCGAAAGTAAAACAAACTGGTTGCAAAAGCTATCAAAAGTTCCACGAAACACATGAAGGAATGTATAGTAAAACCACTGTGAATATGATAGAACGTACAAAAAATACTGAAACACACGGAATTGCCTACATGCTTAATGCGCTCTGACTCAACTGGAGTCTGCCTGAAAAGTCTCAAAACAACGTGCACATACAAAAAACAATTCTTAGCTTAGACCTCTGGTACTACTGCAATTGAACTTCAGTAAAAATGGCCATATTTGTGTAAACAGACCGTGTGGTACGTTCATTAATAAGCCAACATAATATTCCTACATCAGCAAGCAAGCGAGCGTTCACTTAAACCTACAGCAAAAGTGAAGTTCTGACTCCAACGAAGCGTATCTTACCGGCGAATGCTGCATGTAAACACAACCAGAGAATGAACTCCTTCATGACAGACAAAACTACATGTAGAAGACCTTAGTTTAAATTATTGATCTTTCCACGTAGTCCAGCGATGAGAATGAAATGTGATGGAATCATTTTGCAATTACATTCAGGATTGAGAAGATAGTCGGCGAATCCCAAATCGAAGGGCCTAACCTGAAACATAAAATATCTAAACGATAAAGCAACGAAGGGCATAGATACGTATTCATTATTTTTTAATAAAATTGGTACTCACCTAAAAGAAGAAGCGAAGATAGTATCCAATTCATGACGGCAGTAGATAGGATTTTGTTTATCCGACCATCGGGTAAGGAAAAGCACGATAAACACTTCAATTCAACACAGAATTATCCAGCAAAAAGTTGCGTATCACAGTCTTGAAACACCACCATTCACAAAAACAATTCTTGTATCCACGTGCGCTGAGTACGAGCTAGGGTGGCCAGGAGTCACAAGACGAAAGCAGAACAGTTTCACACACACCCGCTTTCGACCGTGTGCGTCTTCCAACTGACGACTTCTACTACCACCTGGAATTGCCTTGCGAGAAGCGCGGCCGACAGAACAGTTGCCACGCACCACTTTTTTTTCAATAAATGTTACATATACCTTGTCATTTCAAACACTAATAAAACCACATAAATACTCTTAAAATACTGTTTCCAAAGAACAGGGTAATACGTTCAATTTAAAGTTTCTCAGATAGACCATGATTTACTTTCAATTCTTTCAAACGAGGCCGAGTACCGTCACATGGCAGGCGTAGTAAGGACATTCACGTTACTACATTTGAGTAAAAACACTTCGCACTTGTCCGTAAGTTTGGGGTGCACCCTCTTGATTGCAGATGCAGGTATGCTAGTTTTCTGAATGGAGCATAAGATCTTATATACACACATTCATTTTGGTAGAATTTTTATATGGAACGAGTGGATGAAACCCTGAAAAAATAGAAACACAGGATCTATTAAAAGTTAGGTGACGACTATTTTAGGGGAGTTCATTCATTAAAAGTTAGGAATGACTTCAACACGAAGTGATACATGCACACGGTCGGAGCTGTCTTCGTTACGGAAAGCATCTTTATATTAGTGTAAGTACCTGCTCCATAGAAAATGAAGATCTCACACGTAAGAAAAAATGTAGTTAGGAAATTGTTTTCGATTGTTTTACTCAGGAGTAAAATTCGTTACTTTCCTAAATTATAGGAGAACATTTCTTTCACAGTTGATAGGGAGAAAATTATAGTTGAACGTATCAGAGTAAAATACTCGAACACATATGCTCACTGCCAGACTGTCAACTCAACTAACTTGAAGTTCGTAACGTACTCTACGTTGTCCGAGGTCGACGCAATGGACTTTTATTAAAAGATACGTCAGTCAACTTTTACACAATTTTTTAAAAGGGCGTAAGAGTACGTACAAGCCTACGAGCAGTGCACCTGCAATTAAACAAAGTCTACGTCAAAAAGACGATCTTGCGAGGTAATCAAAATTGAACCACTCTCGCTGGTAGCATTTTGAGTACATTAATTCCATTTTAAACAATTTCTCATTTATCCTTGTTCCTTCATTTGGTTATAATTTTCACATCGATGAAGCAGTTGCTGGGTTGCTGTCGTAAGCCGCCAGCTAGTCTTTTTTTTCTTTCTTTATGATAGGTCAACACTATAGATTACGTTCGATTAACGTGTACATCCGTAATATTTGATCATCAATGAAAATTGTTCTCCATTACACAGGAAAAGCACTTTTTAACTTTACAGGCCCACACTTGAACTTTTCTCGCATGGGCTGTTAATTTCGCTCACTACAATGCAGTTTACGGAAATGAATGGGCCTGAGCCGAAAATTAACGATAATCCTGCCATTCAGGAAAACTAGGTAGAGCCCACATTTTATTCTCGTTGCCTCCATTTCCGCTAACAATAAGCAAGATTTAGCTCTGATCAGGTAACTATTTCCACGTGTAGAGTGTGGGCGAATTGCGGACATCGGTTCCCGGAATTACTGCTAGCTCTTCATTACTGTGAACTCGACTAGAAAAATTATCAGGAAACTCTGACACCAATCTCACCGAGGACTTTCGAAAGAATCGCAACAGTGAGAAATCACGTCCTACATCCGATCTAAGCAGAGGATGACCGAAGGCATTAGATCATTTAATTTCAAATGCTGGAGTCATGTGGACTGAGAAGAATTTCGACGTAGACATTCAACTCGCATTATCAACGAACAGGTAGACAAATTATAAATAGCTTTAAATTAAGATAAACCTACAGGTTTACCACGAAAGAATTCATGTGTCTATATGACGCGCCATTCATTTATAGGAACGGAGAAGAACGTGATGAGCATTGCAAGTTTCCGTAGAATATCACACAAACCAGTTATATGTGACAAAACGCGTACTAGATTCGTTGCTGCAATTTTATCGAACTTGGATTTTCATTTGCTGCACTGTGTAGTTATTAAACCAGTTGCATAATAATTTTCATTTGCTCCACTGTGTAGTTATTAAACCAGTTGCATAATAATTTTCATTTGCTCCACTGTGTAGTTATTAAACCAGTTGCATAATATATGTAGCATTAACTTCGAAGTTAATTAACTCCAAATATCTAGCGAGGTTTAGAAAGCAGAAAACGCGGGAACTGATAAGTAGAACTACACAATTTATCCTCTAAATTACTAAAATGTAGACCACCAGAGACACCGTGAAGAGAAGGAAGTGAAGGAGAAAAGTATTTAACTATACTACTGGCGATATTATCTCAAGGCTTACAGGAGACACCAGCTGTTACTGGGAGAGAGAAGAAATAAAACGATAAAAATAACTTAAATACGTAGTGTCACGGCTTTTTGAGACATGAAATCAGAAAACAATTTCAATCAATTAGGTGGGTCTCAGCAGATATTGAAGCAGAAATTTGAGTGTGAGTAATACTAGCATTATGACAAAATAGAAAAATAATTTTGATCAATAAAATTTGGAGTAAATCACGAGACATTTCCAAGATGAACCAATAAATATAAGTTCCTCACTTCGCGTGCAAGAGTATCAATTCAGGAGACAGAAGCGGCCTGTAATTGAGAACTGTGATAATTTGTACATTACCTGCTCTCCTACCAACTCCCTAACTAAATAGTTTCATAATCAAATTTTTCTATCCGCAAATTCAACATTGGTAGCTATTTTGAGCCACTGGTGGTACACAGAGGGAATTTTCACAATACTGCTGACCTACCAGTAATCACAAACTCAATTTTCATAAATACTTAATTAAAGCTAAATAAAGGCGCGATCCAGTAAATGTTTGCTATTTTCAAAACCCTTTACTACAATTGACTTTAAATTTCAGTAGAGCATTGAACTTCAGTTCAACTCGTCACGGAAAACGTGTTAGGGTAATCAATAAATTTTGAATAATCAAATGATTTGTCCATCGATATCTAAGCAGCAAGATGATCACGATGAACTCATTTCACCGCATATATGCGTTCGTAATCCCGAAAGTCACATGATGCAATATAGTTCATAAAATAAGGTAACGTTTGGGTCTCAAAAACTATTTCAAGGAAATCCAATAGATAATCTGAATCTCTGAATTTTCTATTCGCACCATGCAAACCCTAACTACGTATCGCCGGTTGTCAATACCCCTGTTTAAAAACCGAGTACCAAGAATACACGCTAGAAGTCAACTATTGAAAATCCAAGCGATAGACGTGGTCAAAAATGGAGTGGGTAAAAATTTAGATACGAATTTCTAATGACACTGAAGTGCTACAGGGTGTGATCGCGGTCGATGGGAAATGCTAGCTAACAGTTCAAAACTGCCGAAGCCAAGGTACGCAGTGCCGATGCTTCGAACATCTCAGTACTCGGCGGTTGTGTAGGCGAGCGGCTCAAGCAGCCGTGCTTGACATGCAAACATTTGCAGCCAAGCAGCCCAAACATCGGCCGCCAGAACAAAGTAAACACCTCGAGTGCCCAACTGCCGCCGATTTTTCAGCCCCGCCGACTTGTAGGCAAAGAACACACACTGGAACTTCATTATGAAGTCGAACACGGATGAATAATAATTTTCTACGGCAATACGAGAGCATAATGCGTGATTATACCATTTGAACTCACATTGTAAAATTTAGAACAAAATCTCCGGAAACTGAAAAAGATGGCAAAAGCTTAGCAACCAGACTAGATAGTTCACCTTATCTTGCTGTACATTGAGGGCACGTGCATTCGATACAAAGCTCAATACCAACTGAACATTTCTTTCGCCAATTCAAACGGTGGCTATATTTGCTCAAACGAAACACTGAATATCATATCAAATCAAATATCGAAGTTCTCACCGCATGGAAATTTTGAATAAATTAATTTCAGCAAGAAAACATGAAAGTTCTTCGGTTTTCTCATATTTTGAACTTGACACCAGTATACGAAATAATTTTAACATCTGTCTGATATTTAGGTAATTTGTAATTTCGTTTGGTTGGTTTAGGTGGTTTGTAAAAATTTTGACTGAACAGCTTTGTAAAATCACTTCGAACATAGTTACTCTTTTCTTTTACTGGTTTAATAGCTTTGATCATATGTTAGTTTCAGTATTTCTAACCACAACAAAGGTGCTTGCAAGAAAGAAAGGAAGATGACATCATTAATTCAGCGTAGCGTTAAGAAAAGAGGAATCTATGCCCTAGGCGTATCCCCGCACCCTAAGCATGGAATTGCAAAATCAAAAGAAGTTAAAGAAACAACAAAAAGTTGAAAAACAAAGTTATAGAGGCTGAAAAAAACAGATAAGAGCTGAAAAGAAAGCTCCCAGTTGTGAAAACCCTTGATTTTTACTGAGGCTTCTTTCTAGTTGAGTCACCACTGCATTTTAACCTTTACGAAAACATGCATGCTTCGTATAGACTGGGATGCGGCGTTTATTTCATGAATATTACCAGTGACATCATCATATTCACTAGCTTCGTTCAATTATACTTATTTTTACACACAATTTAACTAACTGTAATTTAACACTTTGGCTGCGACGCGAGCCATATTTGGTCACCGAGGGAGGTTTCATTTTGCTGCTGACTATCCAGTCGTCACAAATTCCATTTTAAAAAATACCTAATCAAAATCAGATGAAAACATGGTCGAGTTAATGTTTGGTATTTTCAACATTGCTAACTATCATACAAGTGACTTTAAATTTGAATTGTATATTACACTTCAGTTTTAGCTGCCTCAGTCTAAGTGTTAATAATTAAAAATTACGACGTTTGACTTTGATGTCCCACTTGGAGTTCGCGCAGCCACGGTCTGCCTACACCTTCGCTGTGCGCGTCTGCCTGCTCCTGCTGGCGTCCACTCGCTGCCCGGCTCGTCCTACCCACCATCTGCTGTCCGGTGTTTACACGCTGTCTATTTTTCTCTTCTGCCTGTGCCTGTTTTACTGGCGCCCGCACCGCCTCACATCCGACAGTAGACCGCGCCAAGTCTGAAATTCACAGCAAGTTAATGAAATTCTTAAAGTCATTTTAGTAATTTCTTGCTGTTAATACTGATGAGCCCACAACAGTAATTCTGTTTTTGACACTATTCGGTGGTTCATTTTAGAACAACGAACTATTTGAGTAGCTTATCGCCGGCATCATCAATATTATGTTGAAGTAAGCTGCGCGTGCTACAGACCTAGGTATACGAAGTAATTGTTAGTGCCTTAGTAAATCCGACACTTAGATTAGATTAGATTATAAGTTAGTTTTAAGCCTCCCTAACCGTTACAAAAAAAGAGCGTATCGAAGAGAGGGAGGAGAAGGCACCATTTAGTATGGATATTAGGGAATGCGGAATCTATGCAGTAGGTCATAGAAACGGTAAGTTAAAAAAGAAGTTCATGAAACAAGATAAAAGTTGAAGAAGAAAGTAGTAGGTGCTGAAAAACAGGATAGCAGTGAACCGAAAAAGGTGGTTCTTAACATGGCAAAAAAAATTTATCTCAACAAAAAGAAGGCTTACTTAACTCTCAGCTCGGGCCCTCACACATTTTCCCCTGGGAGCGCTAATTCCCATAGATACAATAGTTGTTTCACCCTGAGGGAAATCCGACACATATAAATCTGTTTTCCACTGTTCAAAATATAGTAACTAAATCCCCAATACTACACAATACTACATAATACTACCATGAATAAACAACAGAACTCTTATAATTTATTTTCAATTCTAATGAAAGAAGAAATAAAATACTGCATGGTCATTTATCATCACACGTTTGTTTTCATCGTAAATCATAACAGCAGATTGGACGGCTTTAACGCCCTTCTTTTTGGGGTCGATTTCTCAATTTCCATTTCCGAAATCCACGTAGGTCATTAATTTGCTTTAAATTCAATCGTAATTTTCCAATACTGCTATGTAACTACGTAGTATTCTCTATTCCTGCTATGTACCTACGTAATCGCACTCCCCATTCCTGCTACGTACCTACGTTCCGAGGTGCGCGAGCGCGCTTGCAGTAAGCCCAGCAGCAGCAGCAGCTGGCAAGCACCACAAGTCCGGACGCAGGGCCCACCATTCGGAAATGTCCTGGAAATCTTATACCCGGAATAGCCCTAAAAAAAGAGTAGCTACACTTTAAGAAGCTCTTATGTTTGCTCTCGTGTTTTTAGGAAAAGTGACCGTAAAACACAGCTGCTGGGCGGCGCACTTAGGACACTCTTGCTAGACGAGGAAACACATGGGAGCCTTCTTTCCCCCCGTAGCTTTATGAAAATACAGCAACAAAAGAATCATTTTTATTTTTTTTGCGCAATATTTTCATAACGCAAAACTGTACTTGAAACACCAGCATCTCGATATCGGACGTAGCAAGTTTTGATTTAAAACCTTACCTGACGTGAGCAACTAATTGTCAGTCGTATACTCCAATGTACAATGTCTGCATAATATATAAAAAGAGTTAAAGTCCAATTTCGATAATACATATATATATATTTGAAATTGAAACGTGCTACCGTACAAAAAAAACCCTCACGTCATCCAAATGCATTTTTTTCTGAGGTAAACTCACATGACCAACATTAACTCGAACCGAGGTTTACTTAGGACACAGCTGAGTTTACACATCATCGTCAGACGGTGGTCTTAAGTTATACTTTCGACGTCAAAAAAAAATGATTTCTTTTAACATTTTCTTTCTAGTGATATATTTGTAAAGACTCGTTATTGTGAGGTAGAATAAATATTTTCACTCAAGAAACTAGAATCTACCAGCGCACAGTAATTATGCAGCGATTAGATTATTTGTTATTTTAAGCCTCCCTAACCGCTACAAAAACAAAGCGTATCGAAGAGAGGAAGGAGGAAGGCATCATTCATTATGGAGATAAGGGAATGCGGAATCTAGGCAGAAGGGGCATAGAAACCGTAAGTTGGGAAAGAAGTTCATAAAACAAAATTAAAGTTGCAGAAGAAAATTGTAGGTGCTGGAAAACAGGACAGCCGTGAATTGAAAAAAGTTGGTCCTTAACACAACAGAAAAACGTTTTATTTAAACAAAAAGAAAGCCTACTTAACTCTCAGCTCGGACCCTCGTTTATTTTCCTCCTGGGAGTGCTAATTCCCATAGATACAATAGTTGTCTCCCCCCGAGGGGGCATAACGCCATGTCGACACCACAAGCTTTACTTGTTCAGCAGCGCGTCAATTTGTCAGGAAAGTGAAATAAAGGCATATTTTCTGATAAATTTGAACATTTTCTTTCGGGTTTATTGTCATTCATCCTTTTCTTTGCATTCAACTCTATTTGAAATAATCAAACACAATGAGTAAATAACAGTAGGGTCTAGTTTTCGTCGTTATAGGGTTTCTCCAGCGAACTAAAAAAAAAAGAACGTAATCCAATGCGGTTGTTTTTCTAACGACATTCCAAACATTTAGGAGCACTAAGGACTTCCAAGCAAATACAGGGGCTTACACTAGCTTGACGACCGGTTGCGAACTTATTTCTATTGGAAATCAACAAAGCTTAGTGAGTAGGCCTAACAAATGGTTAGAATTAACGCTAGCTTGACCCACGAAGGCAACAGATACAGATCTCAGGTCAAGAATATTAACTCGTTTTCCGCACTCATCTCATTAACACTCACTCATTTTCATATCAGTGTGTTGATCATTGTATTCTAGTTACAAAGCATTATTTGTATCACTACTACAAATTTGTAACGACTTTTCCGATATTGAGGAAACGCCGAATGCTAACCAACCTTACCTTAGAAATTGATAACAATTGAAATTCATTACAGCGTTGGCCAGGGCTAACATCACGCGACTCAATCGTAATGCGATGGCCCAAATCACTGCATGGACACGTAGTGTTCATTATAGGGAAGAAATTTGGCGGCTAAATTTGGAATCTCATGTCAGGATGCTAATCGGATAATTTATTGCGGCGATATTTATCATGTTGATGGTTTACAACCAGATATGGGGAGGAACGACTCAAAGATGGCCTCAATATCCTAAAATTGATTACGAGCAACGAAGTGACGTTAAAATGGAACACACTTGAGTCGAATCTCGAGTTACATGACACGGCGTCAACTTATTTGAAAATAAAGTAGGATGAAAGAGTAGATTTGATGTTAGTTCAAGCTTCTCTAACCGCAACAAAGACGTTTCAAAGAGGCGAAGGAGGAAGCCCTATCAAGTATGGACTGAAGGGAAAGCGGAATCTATACAGAAGGTGCATAGAAACAGAAAGTTTAAAAAGAAGTTTATGAAACAAGATAAAAGTTCAAAAAGAAAGTAGTAGGCGCTGAAAAACAGGACAGCAGTGAACCGAATAAAGATGGTCCTTAGCAAAATAAAAATAAGATTCATTTCAACATGAAGAAGGCCTTCCTCTCAGCTCGGGACCTCACATTTTTCTCCTAGGAGTAAGTTGGATGATAGTTACTTCCAGTTATTCATAAATAATATAACGAATAGTTTAAATTGAATAAATTGAATAACCGGGACTATTTTTATCCGTATAAGTTGAGAGCCACATACGATAATGTCGCTAACTCAAGGATCGATTGTTTATTCTTAATTATAAGAACTTTGAAAGTTCCTTGCAACCTTAACAAAGGTTCTCATGCTCAAGTTAGCAGCAATCAACAGTACTGATAATTTTACAAGATGCGTTAGTGCACAAAACAAGTCACGTTACTTTGGCTAATTCAGTGCAATTCAAATGTTCATGGAAAATTCCTCCTGAAACAAACTCGAACTAAGTAATATCTACAGTAACTACGGAAGAACAGTGCACCACTAGCAAGAAAGAGAGAAAAATTCCTGGTCGAACCAGTTATTCAAACCAACAATTCCACTTAAATAGAAAAATATTGAATTGATACGGTCGTTACAACAACTTTGTTTAAAATAAGAGCTCATATCTGGTGAGCCGGCGATAATGTCCGCTTACTACACAAACAACTCATGACATGACGTTAAAATGTTGTAACCCTATACCAGTAATTTTCAAAGGCTACATCAATCACATCGCTATTTACGGATACATATTACGTTGTAGATTATGAACTAGACGTTCTTTATACACAACACCACACAATAGCAGTGGCGTGAAGCTCATCTCATCCATAGAAAATATTGGATTTTCAAGGGCAAAGCTAATGTAAGAGGCACATTTGTTGCAGTAGCTGGAATGATATAGTGACTAGCAGAACGCAGGCTCTAATGCGACACGCACATAAAGCTGCTGCGGGAGCACTATCACGGTTCAGTGAAGTTACTGGTTCACTATCGGCCGTATGCCATCTTTATGACGTATGGAGGGCAATGGAGGCAACGCATAAACATGTTTTTTGCACGGCCCAAAGGCACAGTGAGGCACAAGCACAAAAGAACAGATCTTGTCAGCCGATGCTGAGAAAGAATTAGGGTCTGTAAATTCTTGCTCTGCAACCTTCGCCTTCTTTTGCAAGAGTATGCAGCTTTTATGTTCGTGCAGGAGAGGCAAAACATGCGCGGCAGTTTGTCTAGCGCAGCTCCGCACACAGCGAGTGAACGCTCGACATTTGAGCCGGACACAGGAGAAAGCCTTCTTAGGTTCACGATCTAAATTAAATCACGCAAATTTACCCATTTCTGTACTGCAAAACACAACGCATATTGTAAGAGCTGCGTTTCTGCGTAAGTTAATCTAAAAATGCGATATTTGTCTTCTATTTATCATACAACATATGCCACACCAATTTTTTGTCTTGAAATTTAGAATAAAGTTCATCCACCCACTTAAAGAAATATTGAACGAATACAACTGTTACTACATTCATTCAGACAATATAAAACCAGGAATCAAACGCGCGGCACTGTTACGTTAGGAGCCTCATTAAACAACCGATGTTTAATTTTCAATACTGTCCAATTTCTCACACCAGCACAACTGGAATGCCTCTCACAATCACATGAGATATATCTGGAAATAAGAAATGTATTATGAAAATATCATTACACTTCATCCATAGAAAATCCATCACAATGACGACTCACGAATGAGTGAAAATCTTAGGCTTGGCAACGCCAACGAAAATGATCGGAATTGCTGATGTTTTAATGAGCTCGAGCGCTGCCACGAACCGGTTTCATAAAAATCAACAATTTCTCGCCAGTTTGAATGGTCCAGCATTAGCCCGTCGAAAATTTTGAACAAATGTTGAGAGTAACTTCACCAGCACTTTCGCCAATTACAATTTTGACTCGGAAATGTGCATCAGGTTGTTTATTTCTGAATACAGCAGTTTTCACTAGCGTACTGTTACAACATCATCATTAACATCCAAGGATAGATAGCTCTGGGCTAGTCAGTCTAACGAACCACAGTAAGAAACTTCAAATGAGGCTCTACTTTATAGTAACAAGCACCATTTTGTATTGATTAAATATATGTTCAAATACTTCAATAAATATTTAATACATTGTTTGATCTGATATGAACTAACCTTATTAAAAAAAGTACAGGGTGCAAATTTCTCCCGACAAGGTTATATGTATTACGCGTGCAAAAAAAATTGCACTAATTACTAATTTTAATTTTAGAATCCCAAAACAAAAGCAATCTCAGATAACTGTATGTAGTATGCATATCGTAAAACCAAATGCCAATAAAGATGACGAACGCCAGGGCCAGAAAGAGCCAAGGAGACTGTAGATGTCCGATTAAAAGCAAATAGCGAAGCATGTATCGCGTACAGTTTGCTGTGAAGTAAGTGGCACTATGGCAGATCTATCTAAGAGCGAACATCTAGATGAGCTCACAGTGCATCTCCTACAAGCATCAGCCAGTGAACGCATGGTTATCAAGTATGCGCCGAGTGGCTTCGCTTAATTCGTTTATCGGTATTTGAGGAGATAATTCGGCGGAGCTGTATTATTAACACGACACTTGAGAGTCCCACTCTCAGTTCACTCGCCCAACACTCGTACTTTACTCGTGTAAGACTCGGCCCCACGACACGACTCGCTTGTCGAGCCAATCCGTGAAAATCGCAGCCTTTTGTTGGATGCTTATCGCATTCTCATTTGGACACAATAAAGTATTCCAGCTAAGTGGCTTGTGCTGCGCTAATGCCAAAACTCTGAATTTATGGCGAATTCTTAAAATTCCAACAAACTCAAAATGTTACTATCGCAAATAACTGAACGATCTTGTGTACAGATTTGAAGAAACAGGAACTTATCAAGATTTCTACGAATTGCTGAAGACACTGAGCTATTCGTGTGAGTGTCAACGAACAACGTTTTTTCCTTCACATTTTAAGTTATCAATTATTGTTGGTCAATCAGTTCTTTAAGAATTAAACGCAGTGCAGAATACATGAATGCCAATAAAGCATGGCTTACATGGCAAATTTAGGTTAAAAAAAATCTTTCCGCGATACCGGTATTTAACAGCAAAAATGCAGTTAATTATAGTGTTTAAATAGATGAAGCAACAACCTTTCGATTCACTATATCAGGAGATAGATGACTTTCTTTTCATTTGAATTTAAGAGAAAAATTTAGTAAGTAACTTTGCCGTATTTATAATACAAATTGAGCTTTATAAAAACAAAGAACAAGCGTAACACTAAGTTTTTAAAACGAATAACATCACTAATTTAAAAGCACGCTTAGGAAGATGAAACGGTTGAGAGAAAAAATTACAGACGAAGTAGAAGTCTATGCTACACGTGTAAAGAGCAGGATCAAGTAAAAAATTTTACTGGAATTTTTCAGCCCTTCCTATCCTCAAAATGAAACGCAAACCCTATAACTATTTGTAGTAAATACAGAAAAAATATTTACATGCAACTATTGCGTACATTTGAGTAATGTCTAATTGTTAAAGCAAAAGAATCTGACTAAATTTCCGACACTTCAAAATTCAAACTTTTTTCTTTTACGATGAAAAAGAACGCGAAAACTGTTTACCAAGACTAGAATGCTCCACGAACTAGTGAACTTCCACATTCTACCAGACTATGAAATATGTAATGGAATGAGTGTATCAGTATTCGTGCCCATTTCTCACAATTGCAGTTATTTGAACAAGTTCCAGGAGCAATTATTTGCGCTTCCACTAACTAGTGACTTGCATTCCTTTGAGTGTTCGCTCAACACCGTCGACCTCACTTCGCATTCTGCTCTCCGTGGTGCTTTGCTGAGGGACAAGAGTAAAATTACACTTAAGTGATGAGGAAACTATCATGCGTTGAAGTCAAAGACAAATAAAGTATTTAGGTGTCCTTGGTTAAGGTATAAATTGATTCGGGAAATTTTGCATTCAGGCGATCAAGAATGAGCAAAAATTTCGCATCATTTGAACAAAAAATTTTGATGAGTAATTTGTTTTTAGAAATATGAAAGAACATTCGTAACAATTTTCGAAAAAAGAATAGTTAAGAGTAAGCCTTGAACAGCAAACACAAGAGCCCATGTTTAATCAAACTCTTTTGCCGAGAAAGCGAGCTCATAAAAGAGAACGAGATGGAGTGCATAGCAGTTTTCCAGCACCACAACATGCACGTGGGTCTCTCGAGCTATAAAAAAGACGTAATTGCAAAGGCACCCAATCTTTTCGCAAAAGAGCGAGGCGTGTTTTAAAGGATAACTAGGCGTTTGCGACCGCGGCGCAATCCCCCTCATACCTCCCGGCTGGCTGCCCTGGTCTCATCGGGTTTATCGGTCTCGTGTATGTTGCCATCAATGAGGTGCATTAAACTTTTAACATCTTCTTTGACAGCGGAAAATAGGAGTCAAATGCAAATTACGTCCAAGCAAACGCCTCTTTATACATGAACTCGCACGACTGCTTATCGCCCGGTCGTTTCTGTTGAACATCTTCTCGCTCTGATGGTCACGGAGAACCATCTTCTACTGCACATAACTAGTGAGTTAGTACACTAACTTCTTATTCGACGGGTAATAGACTCCCTCACTGCCTCAGCTGACTGCTACGCCAGTCGCATTCTTTTCAGAAGACAACAGACGTTGAGGATCGAGGTGAGGATTACCCTGTCCAGCGAAAAAATGCCACAACAGGCCCACCCTTGCAGAACGAAGAAAAGGAAGGCTGCCCGTGAACTGGCGTGAAAGTTATGAACGCATATACTATTTGCACGAGCAACATTTACCTTTCCTTTGTTACACTAGCTCCTCGAGTCACGTTTAGATTCCTTTCCTAAATGAACAGTACAACTGAAGGAAGTAATGGTGTTCCTCACATAATGACGATTAATATTGACGTTACCCAAGATTTAACATCATCCAAATTCATGGTATTCACACGGTGACAGGTCCTGATTGATAAAATATAATAAAAGAAGAAAAACAACACAGACAGAAAAAAAAACGATGATGAATGTCATAAAAAAATCACAGAAATCTTATACTTGAAAAATATATACAAAATTGGTTAATCGTGCATTGAGATCAGATTAGATGTTAGTTTAAGCCTCCCTACCGCAACAAAGGCGTTCCAAAGAAAGGAAAGATTAAGGCACGATCAAGCATGAAGTTAAGGAAACACGGAATCTATGCACAAGGTGCATAGAAACAGTCAGTTGAGAAAGAAGTTCACGAACCAAGATAAAGTTGAAGAAGAAAGTAGTAGGTGCTGAAAAACAGAACTGCAGTAAACTGAAAAATATGGTTCTTAACAAAAAAAAAACATTCCATCCAACAAAAGCAAGACCTACGTAACTTGTGGCTCAGGAGCTCACATTTTTCTCCTGGGAACGCTTATTCCCATTCATGAAATAGTTATTTTCCTCTGAGGGGAGTGCATTGAGAACTGCGAACACGAGTACCGAGAAATATTTTATTACGGTTGAATCTGATACAAAATACGCGCAGAGATATAAAGATACATCTGATACAAAATCTGATACGCGCAGAGGGTGAGTAAAATTGTTTTCCGAAGCGAAGCATGCAAACTTCGAGATACAGAACAACGTATTTAAAAGTTATGCTACATATTATCTCGAAATAATTCTGACAACTGACTGACTCGTAAACAGAAAATTATAACAAAAATCCTTCCACGAGTTTGATGCAGTACACTAAAAGCGGTGCAATCTCAGGCGAGTCGACAATAATATTCTCCCATGTAAAGGCGCTTAAGTAGCGAAAGTAATCTAGTTCACGTGGATAAACTCCACTCTCTGCTTAGCTCTGCTACATGTACAAAATGCCTCCCCTTCATTTCACAGAGAGCGAGAGAAAAAACAAACACGAGTTGGTTGCCGTTCTGTGGGGTTGATTTTAAGCACAGATTCACGTGTTCAATACTAAGCTTTGCACTATAAATCGAAAAATGGATGTTTTCTTGTAGGCTGATTTTTACTGCCGACACTTTTCGTGTCCATAGACTAAATTTATGCCTCATCTCGTGTAGTTTTCAGTGATTGTTAACCGTGATAAAACAAGGCATCACACGATACACCTTCTCGTCTTTCCCCTCTTGTTTTTGCTGGCTTTCGTGTGTTTACCGTTAGCGACTATTTAACAGATAACGGATGAACGCTTTAGCACAAAATTAAATGCAAAAACTAACACTCTTGCAAGAATTAACGGCTGCAGGAGTCGAAAAACATCAGCCGCACTACAGTTGAGTGCTCAAAGTTTTACGCACCTTCCGCATCCGTAAATCATGCCCGCGCTCTGCTGCTGTAGTGATTTTTATGTCGAAAGGACGATCTAATTGAATGTTGAAGTCGATGATGGAAAAAACAGCGGTGTAGGTGCGGCTATTAAGTAATCTGTCCGCTGAGTTTGCGGTTACAGGCAACGCTGCCATTTACTTTCAAAAATTTGCTAGCTGTATCCTCTGGCGATCAGGCGGGCGATGAAGAGAAGTGATTGACGCAAAAAGTGAACTGCTACTGAAGCCTGGCCACTGATGCGGGTATTACCTCGGTGGTTACATCCCGGCGTAACGATAGTAAATTGACTGGACTCTGCATAAACGCATGAATGCTGTAGCGATACTATAATCGAAGGAACCCATTATGAATGAATTATAATGCACGGTTATTTGCATATTTTCAGCAGATGTAGGAAGAGCAGCGTTAGTAGTCGAGAACTTACTTAGGATAACATGAGGTCAACTACGGTAGAATCTTATGACATTGTTCGTTTGAAACAAAAATATAACGAAAAATGAACTAGAGTGGTAAATCATAGAAGAATGAAAAAAATTTTCCAAGAGGAAAAGTATCGCAAATTCACAATTAATCCGAGAAGCAAAGATTAGATTAGATTATTGGTTAGTTTAAGCCTCCCTATCCTCAATAAATGAGATCCAAAGAGAGGAAGGAGGAAGGCACCATTTAGTATGGAGTTAAGGGAACGTGAAATCTATGCAGAAAGGGCATAGAAACAGTATGACGAGAAAGAAGTTCATGAAACAAGATCAAAGTTGAACAAGAAAGTAGTAGGTGTTGAAAAAACAGGACAGCAGTGAACCGAAAAAAAGTTAGTCCATAACAAAACAAAAACCTATGTTATTTTAACTCAAAGAAAGCCTACCTAACCATTGGCTCGGGCCCTCACATTGCCCACCTGGGAGCGCTTATTCCCATAGATACAATAGTTGTATCCCCCTGAGGGGCCGAGAAACAAAAAAAAAACTCATAAAAGAACACGAATAGAGGTGTTAATATTTGACCATTCGCTAGCCATACGAAAGTTTATATGGAAACTAGCTAGAGTAACATCGAAAGTCAGACGTACAAAAGTAGGGGACTAAAATTACTTCATCACCACAAAGTGAAAGTATCACAGAAATACATCGAGTTTATGGTTTCTAACAGAAACACTCTAAATACTTTTATTCCACACTGGCTGAAATCCATGAAGCGCCATAAAGAGAGCGCGAGAGATGTGTAAGGCATGATAGAGACACTTGACGCACTAAGGTCTTTAGTACAAGGGGTCCCAGATTAACCTTTTTCTAGCCAAAATTCTCAAGTTTGGGCATTTTTCATCTAAGATTTGACGATAGGCCTACTCAGCATCTGACACCGATAGGGTTCCAGATACGGAGTGGTCCAATGCTCAAATTGTATTCGAAACATGGCCAACTTGAGGATTTCGGCCAAATCCCTTGCTTAACTCTCGGCCGCCGCCGCGCAGATGTTCATCGCTGCAGGAACCGGTTCCGACTTGGGGCTGTGGGCCGCGCCGTGCCTTCACCACACTCAGCGGCCACACGAACACCGGTCACTGCTAGATGGGCATTCGCACTTCCTGGAATCGTGACTCGCTCGTTTCTCTTCTTCTTCTTCCCGCAACTAATTGCTACTTCTAACGGCATGTTAGGACAGTACGAAACTTTTCCGCCTTGTTCCAAAAGGATAACAAATCCCGAATGATAAATTTTCACATTAATGTAAAATTTACACGACTGAGTTGAGTTTCTATATATGTGATCAATAAAACATATTACGCTTTATCAGCTAAAATGGATGCTGACGCAATTTGTGAGGAATAAATTCTCTAACTGATTTACATAATGCACAAACGTACTCAAGGCAAAAAACATGCTTGAAATTTGGTTGTTAGAGCAACATTCTGTAATTACGTTTAGCAATTAGCAATTGAATCACAGCGTCACACAGAGACCATTAGATAGTTCTTACTCTGACGTAGCCCAGTCTACTGTACTCGTGGTCGGTCGTTGGAACAATCCAACTTCATGGCACAAAGCACGAAAAAAATGAACCACAATTGAACGAGGTGTCTCATGAAAAATTTTGACTCGGGGCTGACCACTGTAATACCACATTTCTTTAGCATATTTTTATTAGATTTAGATGAACAACGTATGCACACAGCTGGCACAGTAACCTTTCCTATAATTATCGATGTGACTTCTGTATTTGGATGCGTAAATATTTTCAAGTAAAAATTTCATTCAAATGAATAAAATTAATTTTTGATTTAATGTATGAAGTAGATGAGTACCCAAGATTCCTCCCACGCAAGATTCCTTACGCATAGGAACTGAGAGATTAATAGAAATTTATCCAACAAATTGATGACGAAAACAGTAGGTGCTGAAAAAGAACAGCAAAGATTCGAAGAAGAGTTCGTGATACAACGAAAAAACTATCATACTTCAACATAATAAAGGCCTACATAAACTTCAGCTCGGGACCTTGCATCTTTACCCTAGGAGTACTAATTCAAATAGATACAATAGTTGTACCTCCTGAAAGGCGAACATAAAAAAAACTCTGCATGTGCAGACATAGCAGGGCTTACAGTGCACTTTCAGTCACAGCATAAACAATTTGGAACAACGTCAACTTCATTATCAATTTACTGCTTCATTATCAATTTACCACGTTACCAGAAGCCATAAGTCCTACACCTTAAGTGCTTGTTCTCTATTTCGTGAAAATGCTGATCATCGAGAAGTTAAATTTTTTTCTCAAAGAAAAAGTGTTGGAATAATTTTGATTGTAAATTCTTTCAATTACAATGAACATACGATGTTATATTGTTTACATACTCCCTACCAAAGGATGCACACGGACTTGAAAACATACAATTCTTTCATTTTGCTTCACAGTACTTCCTTCTTACCTATCAATCAAGGAAATGACATTGCAATTGTTAACACGCCACGTATCATGAATGGATTGCTGGAGTAAATAACCGACTCGGCAACAAGCGACGGACGTAGTAAGAGGTTATAGCACAGCTTCTTTTGACTTTACGCCGAATTTTCTGCAACTTAACTTTTTTTCATCAGCAAGACTATTTTCTGAGCTGGGGCAAACATGCTAGAATGGCGAAATGGTTTCAGGAAGATACCAAACCAGCAGGTTCGGTTGAACTAAAAAAGAGCACACTTGCAACACAACATTGGACGTAAATCAGGCCCTGGACGCAACTTGGTGAGCATTGTATGGTGATCAGCTGACATGGTTTTGAGGACGCTCGAACCTCGCATGTTCGCAAAGCCATAATGTAAGGTGCGCCCAACACGCCGGCTCCTTGGTAGTCCTGCACCGGCTAACGTCCCCATCATTTATGCAATTGCTATTCCACAATCTTCAGATTTTGTTAACACAACACCTGAGGCCACTCGAACGTTGATAACGTAAGAGATTTTATAACAAATCCAATTCACTTTCACTCATTGCGATCTCTGCGCAGTGTAACCATCAAGACGTCACGCTTCATTCAAGAACGCGCGGTTAGCAACAGTACTCGTGGTTAATTTTTAAAATTGTTCCATCAACTACGAAGCACAGTTAAACAGAGACGCACGACAAAATCAGCTCCGCAACCTCATAAAAAATCGTCAGAACAAACACGCATTGATTATTTTGAGTTTGGGCTTAGATAAATTTAATGTCTCTAGAACAATTATTCATTTTAATTTTTACAAGAAAATAAAAGTTATCCTTCTGTTTTATCATTCTGTATGATGAATTAAATCCCATACAGCCTAAAAAACTCATATTAGCTTTCCAACTTGATTTGCCTCAGTTGAGCTGCCAGTTCATTTCAGTAAACCAGCACACCGATCAAGTTGAGGTAAGGTACACCTCTCTACACTTGAGAATCACAATAAACTCACAACGTTACTCACCAGAGTTTGCAATTGTCAGAACGGAGTCAGCTTCCCACAGTAGCGAGCGCCGTGGTATGGCTTACAAAGCTCATAAGAGAATCGTGTAAACAGGGAATCCAGCCCTGTTCGTAGCACAAACACCGAGCTGTGGGAACCCGCCGTATCATTGTGCACGCAGATTGACTTACTCTCGGTCGGTCATTCCACACAATGAATGCATACCGGCTCAGCCAGTGGCTGATAAACACATCAAAAGGTATCAGTTAACTTCGAGCGGATTTGAGACAATGACTTTAGCACCCTAGGCTATACATGAATACAACTCTGGTGTCTCATGGTATCCCAACGTTTAGAAAATGTAAAATTTCCGGTAATGTTTCCCGATATTAACAGTAGAAGCGCACGGCGGAAGTCCCATACCAACTGCAATTCCGATTAAGAATTACGAGAATAATTGCCTATTTAAATGTACATAAAAATACATAGCATTACTTTATAGGTATACGGAAACAACACTAGTCAAAATATGTAAGAAACTAAACTGATTACATTTAAGCATTAGGGATCAGTTGATACGTTCTACGAACAAAAAGACTATCTTGGAGAAGTAAGACGTACTCATTTTTCACCACAAGCAAATAATGCAAAAAAAAGTCAAGCATCATAACTAATCTGAACTGAGAACAAAAGTAGCTCAAACATGAAAATGCGTAAGCTTCCTGATACGCATGCGTTTAATAATTAACTTAATTTTCAATCATTGATGTGCTCATGGATGAACGTTACTGTGCTCATTGCACAGCATTGAATGTTGCTGTATTAACTGACTTTAAAAAGACGTATCTTATTATTTAGTGCAGGAAAAAAAAGAACATCAAACATGACATAAAATCCTCAATTTTTTCAAAAACCCTAAATAGCTGAAAAATACATAGATCTCGGGAGTAAATTTCTTAAGGTACCAAGTGAAGATTTGGTCGAAGATTCAAATTCCTAGGGCGCTTTCAATAACCGGAGCTCGGAAGCCTTATCATATGTCATGCAATAGCTTCTTAGCCATGAGCGAGCCGAACCACCTACATACAAATTTGACACTCCCTGGCGATTTGCTCATTTTCAGTCAAAGGCAGGAGATCTTTCGTAAATACACTCATGTACTCAATCAGTGGTGCCATTTCGTAATAAAATTAACAGCCAACTTCAAGGGGTTGCTGCATCAGTGAAAAAGAATCAAGTAATAACGATGGTCAGAAGTTAAAATGAGCAAAGATATCATGATTTCATTCAAATACCCTAGTTACTTCAAGTACACACACACCTTGTGAAATAACCAATCCAGTCTTTTTACTTTCTCCTGGCAGTGCTGCAGACTTCTCTTTAAAGAAGGTACATCATAGTTCGAACAACATAAGACGTAAAAAAACGGGTGCGAATGTTTAAACCCGAACTTTCTTCAATACACATACCTCAAATTCCACACGCGAAATGCAGGACGTAATTCCCTTAACGAGAACAATATGTATGAAACAACATTGCGCTTATTTCCTATTCCTACAACACGCATCCAAACCCTGTGTGCAGCGTCGGTCCAGCGCGGTAGCATACCAGCGACACGCCGAGCGAAGATCCCGCAGTTTTTGGCCCGCTGATGGACGTCCGGATTGTGCTGCAAGTTTGGAGCCTAATGAAGACGTCAATCAAAGCCTAGGTGGCGCTCTCAGGATTACCTCTTGGAGCTCGGTCGTCTGTATTCACCGAGAGGCGAAGCTCATTTGCTGACCTTTCACGCTTACATGGAGTTCAATCTACGCCCTATGCGGATTGAGAGAACGGACACTACTGCCAATTCCGGTTCCTACGCATGATATGGTCACTAAAAATACCATCGTAGACAGTTCTAAAATTATATTTTTCTTACTGTAATGATTGATTATAAGTTTTAGAATCCCTTTACCACAAAAAAAGATGTTCAAAGAGAGGAGGGATGAAGGTACCATTTAGTATGGGGTTAAGGGAACGCGAAAGCTACGCATAAGGTGCATAAAGACAGTAAGCCAAGAAAGAAGTTCAGGACACAAGGTAAAAGTTGAAGAAGAAAGTAGTAGGTGCTGAAAAACAGGACAGCAGTGAACCGAAAAAAGATGGTCCGTAACAAAATAAAAAACCTATTCTATTTCAACAAAAAGAAGGCCTACCTAACCTTTAGCTCGGAACCTCACATAATCCCCCTGGGAGCGCCAATTCCCATAGATACAATAGCTGTATCCCCCTGAGGGGTTTTCCCACTATAAGTCAACAACCTCATAGGAGAGTGAATACAATAATTATTGTTATGTGTATGTTATTATAGTCATATTATTAGACCATGGTTATTTGCAGTCATCGTTTTACGTTAAGAATAGTAGTGATAATTGAACATTTATGAAACCTTGACCTATTAAATTCATTAGGTGCACTATGATCACCATCAAAAGCGACGGGCAGTCGCTGCAATTTTCAGAGAAAACTCAGTACTTCAAATTTAATGCATTTTCCACGCATTCATAAGACTGATCCACGTACCATGTAACTGTAATGATTAATCTTCCATTCGAGAACTTGATAATAGGAATAGGATATGAACAGAAACCATTAAAAATAGGATATGGACAGAAACCCTTAATGTCTCAGCAAATAGAATCGAAGCGCCGATCATACAAAAACTTTACTTCGAAGAATTGGTTTGTAGTGATGTGGAAATTCGCTACTTTGCACCTGAATGTTAAGAAATGAAAAGTAAACAATCTTGACTCAAATGAGGAAACGTTTCAAATTGGCCCATAGTTCTCTCAAGTACAGTACTATAAATCTTTGCATCAATTAACGCCAGGTAAGGAACAGAGAAAGTTAAACGTTAAATGGTAGAGAATTTCCTCACGTTTTTTGATAATGAAATTCTCTGTGTGAAAGCCAGCAGGTTACATGAATTCTCATCAAAAAAGTACAGGAAACTAAAATCGTTAACATGAGACCCAAATAAAACATTCTTTCAGTAGCTGGGAGTGGCCAAAATTGCTACCTACTTACCATACCTGACATAAGCAAGCTGCGATCGAACAATTAGCATCCTAAGTGAGACATTTAGAGTACTTAGTCTATACGAACCAGTCCGACAGGGTTGAGAGAAAGGTTATTGATTTTATGTTAGCTAAGCAAAAAACACAGCTGATGCATACAGAATGGGTAAGGTATTTGGAACACTTTAATACATGCACACTCACACAGGTACACAAAATCAGTGCACAACGATCCCTATGAAACATTCTAGTATTGCGTCAAGTTATGGGGCGCGAGGTTAAGGGAGACAAGACACTCATGCCAAGATATTAACAACAAAAATCAGATTAAAAAGGTTAAAAAGTTTGGCCATTAATTAATTTGAGTCGTGAGACAGAACCGTCTGCCTGTGCCTCTTATTTATGCTGCATTGAAGAGAAATAAGGCACTCCAGTCAGGTAGGTGAAAATTTCCGATTATTACAGAGTGAAAATTAATTCAGTAATTAAAAAGTGGGATGAAATGAACACTTAAAATACACGTGGGTATAAATTATGATAAAAAGTAACTAAAAATCGCACTACTCAAATAATCAATAATTTATACAGATTTACGCCAATCTCAGTCATCGGTTTTCCAACGCGACTCATTACCTGAACTAACAGCCTGAATTCTCTTTACTCAGACACGCATATTCGCTGAAATTAATCTAGTCTTTTTTTTAAGATAAAAAATGAACTATAATACGAACTAATGTAGGAAACACCTCCGACACAATTTTTTTGGTAAACGCTGCAAAAACTAAAGTAATGCTCAGTAAACCCTTAAAATTCCAAAATTTCATTGTGTATTGTTTTCATTTTCAAGTCAATTCTATTGACCCATTAGTTCGTCATTTACTCTACTGCTCAATGATTATAGCGAGTGTAGCAATTTTACATTGCAATTATGACGTACACCTACAACAGGAATACATTAGTTCCTCAGAACACCCGATTTGCTCCCGAAACGAGGTGTAGGATGTCTAAAAAAGAAACACTTGAGAAGCTCTTCCTCATGTACGACGTACTCTGAAAAACTCCTTTTTTTATTTTAAATTAACCGTCTTATTCAGGAGTGGCTAGTATCAAAGAATGACTAACTGAACATGCCGGAGCAGTTCATTACACCGCAGCTTTGCTCTCACCTTAGAAAGACCGTAAGAGACTAGCGTTCTTTAGCCGATGTCGCTACACGAGAACCAACAGTATTCACACAAAGCCTCTCTCGGAGCCATGCAAATTCATGAATGCTCGAACAAACAATAGGCAAACAACAATACGAGGCCGAATACAAACAATAGAGGATGCCGCGCAAACAATAGGCGATGTGAACAAACATCGAGGACTGCTCACGGACTTCGCTCTCGCAGACTCTGCGATTGAGTGATGAACTCTGCCTCTGATCGAAGCCAACGTCGGTCGCTAGTGTGCGTGGGCGCTTATGGGTTTTTCGTTTCTCCACGATGTCTTGCTTCAATGCCTCAAAATTTTCCATTTCGAAACTTCTCATTTGATCGATATCGAAACAATATGCGATTGTGTAACTTCTTACGCGTATATTGGTTGATGGTTTTTAAATGAGACTTATTGGAAAGTGGAATAGTGCTCTTAGCTTTTCTGAATTCTTAGCTCTTCTTAAATTTCGAAGAAAACTAGTACAGACGTCCTTGATTTTTACTGCTACGAAAAATCGCTAAAATAGGTAAACTTAAGCTAAGTTAGCGCTGGACCTGACAATCGTTTTCGGCGAAGTTTGTCTCGTTTACCTTCTCCTAAGGAGAAATATCATGGAGACTCATGGGGACACACATAAGGATCAACTCTAGCTCACGACAAGAAATACGTCAATAATGTGAGAACTTGAAACGTTATAATAAGCATAAATTCGGGACAACTGATGAAAAATTATTAGAACTATCACTACTTCACAAAAGTCACTAGAGAAATTGAAAAATTAAACTGAAAAAAGGAAAACCGAATATCTAAGTGAACATATGGAAGACACATATTAGATGTTTCAAGAAAATGATATGAGAGACAAAATGAGAACATTTGAAATGGAACAAACATTAGGCTCAACAAAACAGAACTGCCCGCCATGTACGAGAACGGTCAAACTATTGTAGTCAAAGCAACCACGCATTAACAGCTACTTACAGCACAATTCGAACTATAACGATGGCCTTCTGCACAATTTTGAATTTTGAGAAAAAAGACACAAAACTTCGGACAAGTTTCACATCAATATTTGATTCCTTAGAAGCATTAAGTAGAACTGAATGAATTTGATAGATACGAGAACAATTCCACATTTTAGAGATATATAAAACTTCAGCTGGGCGCACAAAGAACAGCCAAAACGGTACAGCTGTTAAGCGATGACTCGCAGGATCCAAGAAGACCTTTACCACGTCAAGGGAAAGCGACCGCTGAGTTTCACACCTACGCTCACTGCAAAGTTCAAGCCAGTCAATGATGCTTCGCATGATGAGCAAAATAAAAATGTGCAGTAATTTCTTACTTTGCGGAGTGATGAAATATTGTGTTTAGGCTCTCTAAAACGCAACAGAAAAATTAATGTGACGACCAACAACTACTTCCAACTTTCTTCGAACATTTGCATGTTCTAAAACTAACACAAATGCCATCGTATAGAGTACACATGCAGAGTTCGAGTCCACTGTTCTTCAAATCCTTATGAAACGTACAAGCCTCGGTTTACCAAGCCCACGTGGGAAGATTAATGAGTTGCAGAGTTGAGAACGTTGACTACAAGCGCTCCTCCAAAAAAAACGTTCTCTGGGTTCACACACACAACCCACGGACATCTGCTATGTTTACCAGTGTTCTTTCCGAGCCAGCCAGCAGGTTGGAATATGTAGCAGAGCAGCGAACATCTTTTGTTTTAACGATCGCAGATAGCCAAAAGCGAATCTGAATACGCACACGAGAGAAAAAGACAGGTTCCTGAAGAAAAATCATATTTTCATGGATGGAGAGCGCACGTAGAGGCTAGAGCTTTTCTAACTAATATTCTCTAACTAATACTGTAGCAAAACTGGCTTAAAAATCGAGATGGTTTCTTGGTTCAAGAAACATAAACAATTCAAACACAAACCACCCTTTAGGTACATTGGAAGCTCATTTCCATCAGTAGCTCACTCATTCCTTTTCATGATGCACAGACAAAGTAGGAGTATTCTATTTTACTATTGTGCAATACTAACAGAGCTCCATCAAAATGTATATTATGTTACACTACCAGTGTACTACCACACCACTATGTAATAACTACCAATGCACTATTATACTCTTACGTAGGATGATTTGCTTAGCATTAGACAATAATAGTTAACTATCAATGTACTGTTGTAATTTACACGTATGAAACGCATAAAATTTGACTTCAATGAAGAAATGAAAGTAACTCTGAAATGAAACGCTTTCTTTGATTTAAACTGAGCTTTTCGAAACAACATTGAATTCTCCTCTTTGAACTGTGTCTCCGCATTAGCTCTCCACTGAACAATAGCGTAGATTGAACACTATTTTTAAAATACATGATTTTAAAATTTTAAACCCTGCCACAGTCTTTAGCAAATTTCTCAATTAAAAGCACCAATATCTCAAAACAGCAATGTTTTTGACCGACATTTATTAATCGAAAACTAATGTGTCTTTCAAACTGTAACTGATGGTTTTCATTTTGCTTCTTCTCAAGAACGAGTCAGTCGGTCATCAATCAAAAGCTGCAAGACAGGGCAAAAATCGAGGTTAACGAAAAAACACTTTCCATCTCCCTCTCACATTCACACTTGAACTATTTCAAATGCTATTCTTGTAACAGCACTGCCCGTATCCTCTACAAATGCTGTAACAAATGACCGAAAAATGAACATGATGCGCAGAAAGAGTACGAGATGTTTAAAAAAACGCATTAACTTGAGCATTATACGTTTGTTCCTTCGCAAAGAGAAAGGGAATAAAAAACTGCAGCGCTGATGAGTTGTTAATGTCTACAAAAAAATTGCACCTGTTTTGGCTTTCTGTAGATTAGATTATTAGTTAGTTTAAACCTCCCTATCCGCTACAAAGGCGATCCAAAGAGAGGAAGGAGGAAGGCACCATTTAGTATGGAGTTTAGGGAACGTGGAATCTACGCAGAAAGGGCATAGAAATAGTAAGATGAGAAAGAAGTTTATGAAACAAGATCAACGTTCAAGAAGAAAGTAGTAGGTGTTGAAAAAACAGGACAGCAGTGAACCGAAAAAAGACGGTCCGTAACAGAGCAAAAACCTATGTTATTTCAACAAAAAGGAAGCCTACCTAACCCTTAGCTCGGGCCCTCACATAGTCCCCCTTGGAGCGCTAATTCCCATAGATACAATAGTTGTATCCCCCTGAGGGGTTTGGCTTTCTGTAAAAAATAAATAAATCGAAAGAGCGCCTAGATTGCACTGATGCTGTAAATCAGAAATATGTCTAAGGAGAACGGAAACGCATTGACAGGTCTCACTTCAGGCATAGCCCAACACTCCATGCAACCTTATCTGGTCACTTCAAAATTCAATGCAATCAAGTCGGCAAGAAGCCACCGAAGGAAAGAAAGCGTGCGACACCAGCAGGGCAAGGAAGCGCGGAGGGCTGTAGGGCAGCGCCGGCCCCGGGGCTACCGGAGCGCTTCCTGCTGGAGGAGGTTCTCACGATGGCAGCACACCTGTCCTTACGGTCATGCCCGGTGCTGCACCGGCGTCTCTACAGGTCTGATGTGTCAACACAAGGGCTTCTTCATCATGGGACGAGCAGAGGTCGGTTTTCCAAGCACACAGTTGAAAATGACGACACAATGAATTACGTCCGTCGGAAAAAATTATTCGTACCTGATTGACTTGAGATTCGTTCCAAATAGACCGGGATCTGTTTCACATGAAAAACGCGCAACATTATCGAATATAGATAAAATGAAATGAGTGTAATAAACAAAACAACATGTATAAACAAATATCCACTTTGCTTAAATCGCAAGTTCACTAAAAATTTAAAAGCGAAGAAAATGCTAATAAAATTAGGTGGACAGTTAGGGACAGGACAGTTCTTTCCGTGACAGTTCCGTTAGGACAGTTCTTTCCGTGATTTTGACCTTAGGATTTTAGAATCTTTGCATATTTTTAAGGAAAAACCAATTTTAAACAACATGCTTAGCTCATATCCCCTTCAAATAGTTAATGCATAGTTATCCTTTTTTTTTTGTTTGCTTGTTTGTAAATTTTAGAATTTAGTATAGACTGTGTTTTCATGCTTGCGTTCGATTGATCATACTTTGTATTTTACAGAACTTATGATGGAGCTGGTCTCCGAAACGTTTTTTTCTTTCTTTTGAATAAAAATGACTAATTTTATTAGCATTTTCTTCGCTTTTAAATTTTTACAAAACAACATGCGAGGCCAAATTTCAAATCAGTGTAAACGGAAATGCAAGTTTGCGAAAAGAGTTAGATTAGTGTAAATACGAATCACGAACACATGACTCGGAATAAAACAAGCGAGAAAATATTAAATCAGCGATACAAGGTGAAATGTACGCAACCTGATCTGAATTGATGCAGACAATAATTATTCCGTCGTCGTATGAAAGGAGTAGGAGCCCAAATAAGTTAAACACAAAGTTAGTGATGTCGAATAGGACGTGATAGAAACCCTACGAGACGTGTGAAATCAAACCTTTGAAAATGACGAAAATCACACCTCTAAAGTTAGACGCTACTTAATATCAGAGATAAATTACTATTAACGTAATTAGTTTCATTTCCGACCATCATTATAAATTAGCGAAAAATATTCCTTGTGCTTCCTTCGCCTCTGTGATTGGGCTTGTTCTCGAGATTAGGATGTGTGTTAATGCTGACCAGCAAAGCTACCGTGGGAGTCCCTGGGTCCTGGAGCAATACCTGATCAGAGCACTATCTAATTAACCTTGAAATGAAACTGATTCATACAGAGTGGCTCTCGTAAAATCATTGAGCGTTTCATTTCAGCCCTAAAATTTATAAAGTCTCGTGTTTATTATCAGGCTCAATTTCTCTCCCATTCAGAAAAAATACGCGTTAGTGAATGTGAGCACTTGTGGTCGATGATAAATTACTATTTTGACACAAATAAAGAAAAATTCTTTCATAAACAATCATTCATCATTCAATTTCATTTTTTACTGCTCTTGAGCTGAGCACAATTCGATTGTGGCATGCTTAATGAAAACACACACACGCACAACCTGCACTGTACTCTGCCACAACAATACAGTATCCATAAGAAAAACGATTAAACTTCTCTACAAAACCAATGTAAACTTGAACTGATAAAAACAATCTATGCTCTTGCGAAGAATTTTTATCTAATTATATCAGTGAATCTGTCAATGAATGACGAATGTTACTACAACTGTGATCAAGCATGATTAGACTCTTTGGACTTGATATTTTACAAAAAATATTAAATATTTTTCAAGAAACTGATTCAGAACTCAGAAAAATCACGCATAGGTGTATACACGTACACATGTACTCGTATATACTGTAGATTAGACGTTTGTTCAAGCCTCCCTAACCGCTAAAAAAAAAGCGTTCCGAAGAGAGGAAGGCACCATTAAGTATGGAGATAAGGGAATGCGGAATCTAAGCACAATTTTAAGGGGCATAGAAACAGCAAGTTGAAAAAGAAGTTTATGAACCAAGATAAAAGTTGAAGAAGAAAGTAGTAGGTGCTGAAAAACAGGAAAGCAGTGAACCGAAAAAAAAGTGCTCTTTTACACAACAAAAACATTTTATTCCAACAAAAACAAGGCCTACCTAACTCTCAGCTCAGGTCTTCACACATTTTCCCCTGGGAGCGCTAATTCCCATAGATACAATAGTTGTATCCTCCCGAGGGGTGTATATACTGTATTTGAATCCTGACGACACATCATCAATACTCGAATAAAGTGAAAACGATATTAGCAGCCCAAAGGAATTGATTTCGTCATATAAGTTTGAGTGCACGTGACCGGAAGTTCGATTGCTAAAAATGACACGAAATGACATAACAACTCGTAAATGTTAACTCAAATTAGAACATTGCTCAGCAGAATCAAGTGAAATGTCAGCTGGAAAATAATAGAACGGCGGTCGATGTAACTGGGCTCTAATCCAATAATAAAGAGAACAAACCAGTACAACACGAACCGCAAGTTATTGCAAGAGCTCGTGTGTAGAAAACTACACGCTAGAAAGAGGGAATTAAACAGTAACTCGTGACCAACAATAGATGACATTGAAAAATATAATGGAAAACCTGTTGGGGAAATGACATGCATGCATATATAATGAACTCCTGAACTGACGTGTTGGTAATTCGAGTATTAATTTGCCTGTTACACCTCCACACCATTTTTTGAGGGAATTAGTATTTAGTATAGTGTGTCGATGGACAATGAAATGCGGCAAACTAAAAAACAAAAGGGTTTGGGTTAACCGAATAGGGAAGTTTCGAGAGAACTGCTCAGTTCAAGAGTATTCGAGGGCATCTCGTTACCGTTCCAGGCTTAATTACAACTTCAAAATGAAACATGAGACAATTTAATATTTGCAGATACACACTTGTATACGTTAATATTATTTTCGCTCGCGCAAGAATCAGTCCTTCCATTTTGTGCCACAAAACGCGTTAATGTGACAATTTGAAAATATAAAACCTAACAACAAATGCAGTATTACATAATCAAAATTGAGAAAAACCCTGCTCACATTGAAACACCAGTTAAAAACAAAGAAAAAGAGCAGCTGAGGACGTACGAATTAAACACTATGATTCCCATAACTGCGCGTTGCGAGAGGATACACAAACATTGAACAGAGAAGGGAAGACTGCAATAGCGACGCTGTAAGTTAAAAACAAAGCCATAAACGGCGAAGAATTTAACACGCAGAACAATAGGCGCGGGAGTCATCCTGGCGCAGAGACACGAGGTGCCAATATGGAGATGATACTAAGTCTGAAAGGAAAATTAGACATTTTCCGAAAAACAACAGGAAATGAATTCGTAAAAAATTGATTTCTGAAATGATTACCGATTAGTTCACAACTAGTGCGTAGAACAAGGTTGCGGAAAATATCTGGAAATCTGTTGGAACGTTCTTTGTAGAGATTTAAACAACAAAACGCTCTTTTACAACTTTATCAACCAACAATAGATTAGATTAGATTATTAGTTAGTTTAAGCCTCCCTATCCCCAACAAAGGCGATCCAAAGAGAGGAAGGAAGAAGGCACCATTCAGTATGCAGTTAAGGGAACGCGGAATCTATGCAGAAGAGGCATAGAAACAGTGTGATGAGAAAGAAGTTCATGAAACAAGATTAAAGTTGTAGAAGAAAGTAGTAGATACTGGAAAAACAGGACAGCAGTGAAGCGAAAAAAGACGGTTCTTAACATAACAAAAGCATTTTATTTCAACAAAAAGAAGGCCTACCTAACTATCAGCTCGGGTCCTCGCATTGTCCCCCTGTGAGTGCTAATTCCCATGAGATGCAACATTTGTATCCCCCTGAGGGGTCAACCAACAACAAAACATTGCTAACGGATTTCAACGGCTAAAAATCGAACCAACATGAATAGCGATGCAAAATAGTTTGTGATCATGAGCTAAAAGTGGTTTAAATTTGCATACGATACAATAATTGAAGTTCTTATCAATAAAAATTATTCATTTCAACGATGGAGAAGCTGATTTTAAATCTCAATCATTAATGTCAATTTGACAGCTAAAGTTATGAGGTCTGAATACGTTCAAAAACAAGAATTTGAGTTGGGTTTTTCATGAAGATTTCGATACAGTTCAAGTATTTCTCCAATGCACGATTAACAAGACAACACATTTATAAGAGCCAGAAAGTTCGCTCGCACAAACAGCACTACTGCAACCGCTCTATGGCTACCTTTTTAAGTGTAAATATCAGGTAAATAAAATGAATAGTAAACCAAAAATTAAAGATCCACAACATTATCCACAACGTAAACGAAATGAAACAAAAGTTAACCGCGTACTGCAAAAAAAGTAATGTCAATAATAGTTGCACCAAAAGTTGTCCTAAGACTGCAGTTATGAAACCAAATAAAAAGTTAAAAACAAGAGGAAGAAGTGGTATTCAAAGGGGCCATTGATTTGCACTCGGACACAAGTGCGCTCCCTCGTGCGGCCGCCGTTCGGGTGCCGCGTAACAGCGATGCCTCAACAACACAATGCCGTTGTTGTGCGACGGAAGCCAGGGCTTTCAGACCTCGCAGAGCAGATGCAAGGCGAGTTGAGAGCAATTTGATGGATGAGTCGATGTGTGATGTGATGGATGAGGTCTCTGTACGAGGGCGCTGACAGAGCCGGGATGAGACGTGAAATGGATGAGTCAGTAACTCAAGTTTTGAATGAGGTGCCACTATCGGCCATTTCGCACTAGAAGGGTTCAGACTAGCGGCATTACCACCAACCGATGGCAAGAGCGAGCTATTGAACCCGTACTTAAGGCTACCTTACCTACTTTTTTCAATTAAAAGTAATAAAAAATGCGCCAGTTATTTCATCTATGCCTAACCATCTTACGCTGTCAGTATGAATATGACCTACGTATACTTTCTCTTCAGCTTCATCATTATAAATGAGAGCTTTCTTGTGCTAACATAAAAAAGCTAGATTCACCCGTACAAAATATGTAACTTCATTTGGGAGTCAGATAACTTAACATACAATACCATAACCATGAATGCTCCTCGTCGTAAGGTATGAAAACAAGTTAATCTCACCAAAACTTTCTCTTGGACAAAGAAGCATTTTTTTCGTACAGGTAAATTGACCACAAACGTTTTGTCTGATTCATGACTAAAGGTATAGCTTCAATTCGTCTGTCTTCTTCAATACCGTTCAGTTGGAGAAAATGGGACGTAAGTAAATTATTTCAACTACACCAAACCTTTAACTGTATTTAAAAAAATACAACTAAATAAATATGCTGAACAGAACAAATAGGAGATTTTGAAGACTACAATATTTGTCCTTATCAACGATGCACTATGCTAATTTAAGCTAATTATAGTCAAGTTCTAAACTGATCATTCGAAGAAGAAGCCCCTCTTGTTCACTTATATTTCGAATAAAAAACAGAAAATTATACGGTCTAGAAAACTGTTGCCAATGAAAGCTGACAATGTAAGATTTCGATGCATTTCTTGGTATATATTGCGAAGTTAAGCAGCGGTTATGGTATAAAGTCTTCAGAGTATTTTGAGGTTTTCCACGGTGTCAGTTTTGGCAGTTGCAGTGTTGCCGCGTGCTTTCTTGAGAAAATTACATCCACATCAAGCGTTTCTTTCAGCATTCAGGTGTGAAGAGCCAACAATTCAGCGTCACTGTTAAATTGCTTTTGAGAGAAAATTCCAGTTTGTACAAGCTCTCATATTAACGACATAAGTTTCAAATTCCTCATTTAAAAGCTAAGAAAAAAAACTGAATAAAAAATAGCTATATCCCCTAGCACTAATTTGAACCAAAATAATGCCGAAGCCCCTTTAGCATATTGAAAAATTTCCCCATCTTTCCATTTACACCTGAATCAAGGAAAAAGTAATTTCAACACTGCCGTCATGTCGCTGCACTTTCCTTCCAGGGTCACTTCTGAAAATCGTGAAACGAAAATTGAAAAAAACAGTCCCGAGAAAATAGCTTAATTATAGCTCGTTATTTCGATGCTCATTCATTTTTAAATTCTTCGTCCTTTCTCACAATTAAATAAAAAACGTCTCAATAGAGCGGATCCCCATTAACCAGCGACCACCGTGGAGTTAACGCTCGCTGGATGCAGTTATAACTACACGTTAATAAGAGGCGACGGATACTTATGTGCTGCCACTGCATTAACGTGAACGGCAGACCGCAGTAAGCATGCCGTCCTGTTTATGCAGCATCCGCCTCAACTATATAATGACTTTTAGGTCTCGAAAATATCGCAGGAGAGTAAACCTGTTCTAGCATAATTGGTGAATCTACAAATATGTGTGCATGCATAGATACGACGTTTCATTTGCTTCTTGTACCGCCGATACCTTCATGGCTTAAGCTTAAATTGAAAGCAAGTACAGAGCAGTGGATCAGTACATCTCTCGTGATGCTCGTTACGAACTGATCGAAGTGCACACCTGAGTTGTATAACTCACAATTTCCAGATAATCAGTATTTGAAATCCAATACCGTAAGTTTACGGCTTCATCCACTCGCAGCTCTTAAACTTTCATGTGCAACCAAACCACTCGCACATAATGGATATGATGCGAAATTCTAAAATTTCACTCCATGCAGCGATACGATATAAGTTCAATTACCGATTCGGAGAAGTATTTTCCCGTAACATTTGAGTAAAAGTTTCAACTATTTCATACAAGCCAACGTAAAAAATTGTCCGTATTGATTTTCCCCTATCAGGCTCAAGAGATTAGGATCGGGGTTTAAAATTGAGAAAAATTTTATCACCCACGGAGTGTCTCCCAGAAAATAATCACAAAACTTCACAGCTATATTTTCTTGTATAAGTTGTGAAACTGACGCTATTCGGCATTTCGAACTGACCATCACATACATTTTTGCCTTGTAGGCAACTTGCCGCAGTCCCGGCCATTTTCACGATGATTGTGAGTTTAGCTTTGTTTGTAGGTCAGCCATTTGGGAGTCCTGAGGGCTCCTTGAAATACAAGAACCTCTCTTTTTTCTATACCCGGAGTTGAGGATGAATGTCATTCGAGTGGCGTCACACACCATCACGGCTCAATGACGCCAATTAAAGGGACCAATTGCGGCGGCAAGTGGTCATCACACGTACCCGGGCAGAGGCCAGGGCTGGACCACAACCACCACAGGATATCAACACGAGAACAAACTTCTTACTCACCACATGAAAATTACGCCGCAAAATTCATGTCACGTATAATTTCACACAAAATAATTTCGAACTCAGCTCTTTCTCAAGTAGGTCACTAATTAGCATGACAGTAATTGCTCATATAAACACAAATTTACGTACAGAATATATGCATTGCTGAACTCGTCTTAATGAGGTATACACGCTCTCTCTGCATAAGTTTCATTTTGAGGCGTTCTCATACCGTGTTACTTACCTCTATTGCCGTTTCAAAACCAAACAATAATGTGATTTTCAAAAAATAACTTGCTATCAAAGAAAACATGGCTCAACTGTCAACTCCACTGTCAAGAGACACGCGTTAATATCTTGCTGTTACAACACCTGGTCGAGCTACGTGAACGCAAGCAGCTATTATGATAGCATCTGATGCGAACGTTGTGGTACAAGTAATTTACTTCACATTTATAACCGTATTCTTTCCATCCTTTCCTCATCTGCGGAAAGTCTACGACCAGCCGCGCGTGAGACCTTGTAGTTCAGACCAATTAATTCCAACATATTGGAACATGGAGAGAGCAGATCAAGGCTATAGTCAGACCAATAATGAAGGTTAGCTTTGCAATGTATTTGTAATGAAGGTATAGTAAATATTTCTTTTACATGCATTTGTATAATATTGCTCAGCGTGAGGGAAGGCTTATCAAGTAATTTGAATCATGTTACTAAGGTTCTAAAAATTTCACTCTCATGGTCCATTATCTGATTTTACTTCAAACGATGGTTTGAATATACTTCAGTTTCTGAACATTTTTCTAACACGGTGAAGCATTCAAGTCTTTGATCGTCTATGGCTCTAAATTCACTACAGTTTCAGGTGATCCATCACAAGAAGAAAATGAATTTTTCAAATGAAGTATAAACAATTTACCCAAATTCAGTACGTGATTTCATCAAATTTAGTGAATACTGCTAAGGACTTCATGAAAAAATAATCAGATCAATCAAATATTAGGTTACACAATTCTAGTCGTAGAAAAAAGCAAAGTTTTGGCGATATGCTTTCCAATCAATGTCATCCATGCGAAGCGTCAGCATCCATTCGTCTTTTCTTCAGTGTAATATTGTATCCGGTTGCAGAACCGCACCAATTTTCCCATTAGAGTCAATTAAATTGAGACGCTCTCGCACTGCAAAGAGAAGAAGCGCCGAGTTCCAGCAGCAGACTGCGAGCAATGCCTCACTGTAACGACGCGATTAGAGGTATCGGGCTCTACACCAACTCTTCAGGCACCGCGACGGCGTGTTCTTAAACGCTTAATGAGCCTCACAAAGGCAGTTTTAGATCACCAATACCCGGTATTAGAATGAGCCTAATTTGAACTTGTACACAATTGCTGTTCCTTCAATTGGCATCCTTCGACGAAAGTGGGGTTTCGATGCGGAAACTTCCAAGTGGTTTTAATTTAGTCGAAGGCAGGTCGAGTGTCCAAGCAAGCGGTACTGAGAGCAAACAAATGAGTACACCTCGTAAAGGTGCCGAACCTAGCATTAACTCTGGAGCTGGACACTGACTTACACAGCNAAGTCAAGTTCAAATTAATCCAAGTCAAGTTCAAATTAATCCAAGTCAAGTTCAAATTAAACCAAGTCAAGTTTAATTTCATCCAAATCAAGTTCAAATTAATCCAAGTCATTTTCAAATTAATCGAACCCTAAGTTGAATGAAAAATTGACATAATCAATTGTTAATTTGAGTTTTTTGTGTTAAATACATATCTATTGGATGTGATGAGCAAGACAGTCGTTTTTCCTTTCAGCAAGGAACGCATAA